>AWOL01S0115388.1:0-16342 GCA_000715115.1 Nicotiana otophora
TATATATATGTATATATATATATATCGTTACAGCGTGCAACCCAATCCATATATCAATATATATACTATTGCAACGTGCAACCCGATCCATATATCAATATATATCGTTACAACATGCAATCCGATCCAAATATATATACCATTGCGACGAGCAACCCGATCCAAATGTATACACCGTTGCGGCGTGCAACCGATCCAAATATATATATATATCAGTTCATATGAAATTATTCAACAATAACCAAGCACGAGAAAGTTCACAATATAGTACCAAGAAAACGCACACGCGAAATTCAACTAGGAAATACAAACTCAAACAAAGTAAGATGGGCAACCCAGTTCACAAGAGCTAGTCTCCCATATATAATGACAAGGCTTCCACAAAGTAGAAACATACAACCAATCTAATAGTCACCCAATCTGACTAAGTATAGAAGAGTAGGACATAAAACGAGTAAAGGTGTATGGCAAGTAAAAACAGGTATCAAGTAGAGGCATTTAATAAATGAGATCATGTAACACGTAGGGGCATATAGAAAGTAAGGGCATATAGTAAGTGAAGGCATGTAGTAAGCGAAGACATATTGTAAGTGAAGGCATGTGGCAAGTAAAGACATGTGACAGGCAAAGTCTGGTAACATGTAAAGGAAAGAAAAAGCACATAACAAGTAAAAGCATGAAATAGGTAAGTACATATAACAATAATAAATCAAGTATAAAGCGTATATATAATGATAACAAACAGGGTAGGAACATAGATCTACAGTAACAGACCAAATAGGAAACATAGAGATAAACTAAGTAAGGAAATATAGACATGAACGTAACACATAAGATAGAAAACATATATATAAACCAAGGTAGAGTACATGTATGTGTCTAAGGAATGAGTAATCATAACGTAAGGTCCAACTCTCATCCTCTCCGCACGGAAACAACCCACATGCAAATCTCATTTCGTACCGCACGAAAATACCCATTGTGCCAATATTATATCAAGCGCACAAAAAATACCCATCGTACCAAACATTATATCAATCGCACAGAAATACCCATCATGCCAAACATTATCCTAAGGCCCCAATAATATTCTCTTATTACTGATAAAGAAGCTCAAGTAGCATGAAAATAACATGTACAAATGTGTGTTCATAATATGAGAATTTCTACACCTAAAGTTAAGTATGTCGACAATCTCAAAAATAGCTAATTAAATTTTTTAAGATGTCATATGTTTTAACAACATCTCTATCATGGATTAATTAACTCATTTCGTTATTGAAGTAAATAAAGCATAGGTCAAAAGGTCACAAAGTTCAACAAGGCACAAAGAAGCATATAATTTACCTCGAGCGTGGATAACCCTAGCACATTCATATACGCTCGTAACCTCACATATGCATCACCGCTGCATGTAGTTATCAATATTATTTATTAGGAAAAATACCCTCAATAAAGCCAAGACATTTACCTCAAACAAGTCAAATCAATACTCTAAAAAGGCCTTCCCGCGCGAATCAACCTCCGGACGACTTGAATCTAGCCAAAATAACTTAAAAGCATAAATAAAAGCAATAGAAAACGATTCTGAATAATAATGTTTCAATCTTTAACTAAAATAAAAAAGTCAACCCAAAAAATCAACCTCGGGCCCGTACCCCGGAACCTCGACAAAACTCACAGATTCCGAACACCCATTCTAATATGAGTCCAAATATATGTGTTTCATCCAAATGTGACCTCAAATCGACCCTCAAATCATCAACTTATGTTTTAGAAAAGGTTTTACTAAAATCCTCAATTTCTTCAATTTGATTTATCAAATAATCGCTAAATTCAAGGTTGGAATCATGAAATATAACCAAATCCGAGTCAAAAATACTTACCCCAATCCAAATCGTGAAAATCCCCTCCATAATCACCCAAATTCGAGCTCCAAAACCTTGTGAGAAAAAATGACTAAATTCTGGAACAAGTGAAAAAAATACAGCACATACAGCAGTTGTGCCAGCTCGAATCAGATCTTAGATGATCCCAAAACTCATATTTGATAAGTCCATCATGATCCTTTCGAGTTTACACCCAAGATTGTCTTTTAAATCACACAATTTGGCCTTAAAATAAGGGAGATATGATGTTTTGAAGTTTTAAAGGAAGTTTAAAAATTTCGGGGACATAACTACTATTTTTGTAATTATTTATACCAGAAAAATCAGTAATAGAAAAATCTTCGTTTTAGTACCCAAAACTTATTCGGAACCTCTCGGACATAAATCATATATGCATTTCATTCATAAAAATACGCTACAAACCTGCTCGCTAACTCAAAACACCGAAAAGAGGTCATCTGGACCCGATATTGACCATGGTCAAACTCCAAATCCTTAACTTAACTAGTCTCTCAATCAATGATGCAAAACATACCCGAGCCCCTCAGGACCCCATCCAATCATACCAATAAGTAAAAATACATTATCCAAACTTATCCAAGGCCTCAAAACCCCCAGGGGAACATCACAACAAAGAATCGAGGCTCAAACCGAATAGAATTTCTCTTAAGTTGTTAAATCTTCATTCGTTCAAAAGAGTGTCCGAATTACACTTGCACACTTCGGATTACTTCCATAATTTGCACACAAATTTAATTCAACTATATAGATCTATCCAAAATCTTGGAACACCAATTGGAGTCCAAAAACATCAAAGTCAACTCTTGGTCAAACGTATGAACTCTTAAGTTCTTCAAATTGCCAACTTTCGATAAATAATGTCAAATTCTTCGAGGAACCTCCAAAATCAAATTTGAACATATGTACAAGTCCAAAATTATCATACGAACCTATCGGAATCATAAAAACTCTATTCCGAGTCCGTTTACCCAAAAGTCAAACCTTGGTTAACTCTTTTAGGTTAAAGCTTTGAATCCAGAGTTATTCTTCCAAATCAATCTCGAACCACTCAAAAACTATAACTGACCATAAACGCAAGTCATAATACATCATATGAAGCTACTTAAAGTCTCAAATAACCGAACGGAATGCTAAATCTCAAAACGAGCGGTCGGATCGTTACAACCCATGTGTTTGTATATTTCTCTCTCATCATCAAGGATATCTTTCGCTGGGTTCGGGAGGCCTACGGGTGTACCGAGAGAGAAGACCTCGTTCTTGGTCTTCCACAGTAGTATGGGATATCACCAGTAATTGCCCCGACCACTCCTTCATCTGTACATACCCCTTCACCAAGGAATTTACATCTTCTACTTGATGAAGGTTTTGCTAAGATCTATATCTGATACAAAGTGTGCCTAGCCCAGGTCGGTCCCAAAGTTTAGAGGCTAGTTGTATGCATTGGTCACCTGGCTTCCAAGGCCGGTGTCTCCTTTACTTTCCGACATCTTCTCCACCTTTATTTTCCTAAAGTCTATAGTGGGGAATAATTAACATGATCGGCCGAGGTTTGATGGCCCTAATATTCGATTGCATCAATGACTACGATCAAAGTGGATTGTGAGATACCTAGTGGTGCAAACCTGTTTCATCTTTTTGAACAAGAAAATTTGGTTCTTGAAAAAGTGAAACCTTAATCTTAAGTGCTTTTGTTATTCCTCTTTCATTTATTTTGAAAATTTCTCTTAACATTTTTATGGCTTGCCGCTATTACAGTGGTTCTCGAAGGAGCACCTGATATTGAATATTAAGTTTCCAAGGTTCTAAGAATTTCCATAAATTGCTCGAGAACCTGGAAGGCCATTGCAGCCGAACTGGGGGACCTTCTAGCAAACTACCATGGTAACCTCCATTCTGTTTGAGAGTGCTCTTCTTTTAATTCTATCCCTATTTTGTTTACTTAAATGCATGCAAATTTCTGCATGCGTATTTCTTGACAAGTGACCTCAATCTTGAGCTGAGCCTCTTGCATGCCTTCTGGGTTTAGGGGCAGATGCTCCTCGGAGAATCAGAGAACTACTTGCCAAAGCACAACATGAGGGCATGACTGAGCTCCCGTAGTATCGCCTCTCTCTAAGACCACTCAGAGGAAGATGGCCTTTAGGAATAGAGTTGCACATCCTGGAATCGAAGTTAAGCAGTACCCGATATGTTCCCTAAGTTATTCAGAGTGGCACCATTGAGGAACCTGTGCACCCCGGCCTTGTTTTGGTCAATTCTGAGGAGGATGATCCTTAACCTATTGCCTTGTCCGGGGAAGAAGCAACGAACTTAATTCCGGATGATGGGATGCAACGTGCCCAGTATATCCCATATGTGGGAAAAGCCATAGAGCTTTCTCGGGACCCTGAGTTTTTGACTTTCCAAGCAAATCCTTCCACATGAGAAGAAGTCTAGCCGGTGGTCCAGCGATATGGAATTATGGCAACAATTGCCCTAATTCCAGAGGACTTTGATGCCCCGGGCTAGTATCGGTGGACAACGGGTAGTCACTTTCTCCGCGCCTAGTAGGTTGATATTTTCAGAGACCTTAAGTACGTCTCTACCCATCTTCACGAGTTGGTAGGTCCCAAAGAGTGGGAAAAGATGGATATCATGAGTTTAAAGGCACTAGTTATCCAAGTAGCTTGTGAAACTACTAGAGTAAGTTTCTTGAACTTCATTTCATCATTTTACAGTTACGTGATTCTCATTGATATGTATTATACTGTTATGTAGCTCAACTTTCTCACTTTGGGGGCCATGAAAAAGAGTTTGGGAGGATATTTCCATAGCCAAGGAGGTGGTGACATTTTACCGGGCATTGAAGGGCTAAGAATGAAAGGCTCAAGAAGGAGATCGACAGTCTTAAGATTGAGAATGAGGCCTTCTTGGCTAGGATCGAAGCAACAACAAGGAATGTCAAACAAATGATGCAAGAGTATCTTTCTAGTGAGTCCACCCTTAGGGTTGAGCAGAGTAGGGCCAACAAAAGACTTTCGGCCCTTCAAGAGGCGTTGGCATCGAAAGAGAGGTTCCGGTTAGAGGCTACATGGTGTTGACTTTTGATCCTCCCCTTTTAAATTAAATTTTTAACACTTATTGATCAGCAATAAATGTAGTGGAGTTATTTTTGAAAAAATTAATAATAACTATTTTTTCAAAATATAAATAATAAGCATAATAGTAGTTAATAATATTAATAATATTAATTCTATAATCAATAATAATCTAGACTTAAATATTTTTAATTATATTACCTCTACTACTTTAATTAATTAAACTAGCTTTCATAATTTTATAAATAAGTATTATAATTATTTTAATAATTTAGTCTTAAATTTATAATTGTATTACCTCTATTACTTTAATTAACCAAACAATTAGTTTTCAAAATTTAAGAGACGAGTACTATAATTTAAATCCAACTAATTACAATAATGAATTGATTATATATTTGTTAACTATATTTTATTACATTTCATTGAGATTACTTAAGTCTAATTAATTTAATTATAAAAGGGGGTCAAAACGTAAAAAAGGCTGCAATTGCAATTGGTTAATTGTATCTCAAATTGCCATGCCTTAAATTAATTTCCAGTCAAATACCCATAAATTTGGACCAAAGGCATCAGCCCGACTTCATAACCCGGTCCTGCCAACCCCCACCCCATCCTACTTGGCGATCCACGCTTTTTTCTCTCTTTCAATCACAATGCGATATGTCATCCTTCCGAAACACTCACACAACTAAGACAAATAATCTGGACCGTTGATTAAAGTCATCAACAATCCACAATTAATCTCAATTTTTCCTTTGTTTTTAAAACCTCCAGCGTTTTATCTTCACCGTTGGATCTAAATGGTCCTAGTTTTATCCCATTTAAACTTTTTTATTTCCTTTTATCCTCAAAAATTCATAGCCATTGATCAAAACGATCCAAGAGGTTTAGATCCAACGGTCCCCATTTTATCCCATTTAAACTTTTTCATCTCCTTTTGTCCTAAAAAATGTAGAGTCGTTGATCAAAACGATCCAACGGCTAACCTCTCATCTCTCATTTTAACTACTTATCCCACCCAAACCCTAATCATTCTCGTTGAGACCGAGTGCCCTTTCTTTCTCTTTCCTCTCTCTTTTCTCTTATCTCCATCAACACCCATCAATCTTTGAGACCTTGCAAAAATCCGTGCAAGGTCACTCAAAATCAACCAAAACTCCACCATGTTCCTCCGTCAATCGCGATTATCGCCGGTTCTATCCTTTTCCTCACCCGATTTTGACTTTTAAACCCCTAAACCCTATACCTAAATATGAAAGGATGAGAATATAATCATTTCTTCCTCTGCTCGTTAAAATCAACACATGCGAGCTTTGGATTCATGAGGATCTTGACCGCATTGTCACGATTCTTGGTCCAGAGGCCAAACATAGTGACTTCTAGACATGAGTTTTGACCGATGGTCCTTTGGTCTCCAACGGACGATTTCCTTCACCACGTCGTGCCAAGGTAAATTTACTCTGATTTCCCCTTTGCTATCATTAGCGTTCATTCGTCATGTACCACTATCTCCTTTGAATTCAAATGAACCCTAAGGCTTCAATGCCGCTATAAATTGGAGCTTTAAATGCTCTCACCAAACACACTTGGACACACACTAAAAGAAGACGAACTACCACAAATCTAATTAAATACTATATGTTAAATACTTTGAATTCCTTCTCTAATTTCTTTTCCTTCTTTCACTCCTGCACGAGTTCGATTGTGAGATTGAGCTCTTAAACGGCTAGTGATCGCCTCTACTTGGTTTGTGATAAGTGTAGATTTTAACCACTTATTAGTACCTTCTTGCTTTGGTTTTAGTCCGAAAGTGTTGATTCTTGTTCTCAAAACTAATGAAATTGTACAAATTGTAGGCATGTTGGAGAATTGGACCTTAACAAAGAATTCTAACTCAAAAAGAAGTGTTCCAGCTCATAAAGGCAAGATGGAGTGCAGCAGGCCAGAGTGCGGTCTGCAGAAATAATTCTGTGGTCGCTGAAGAAAGTGTGGTCCGCATAAAAAAGTGCAGTTCGCAGAAATACATCTGCGGCCACAGAGCTGATACTTAAGCCTCATAGGATATCTAACAAGTGTGGTTCGCACATCAAATTGTGCAGCCGCGAAACCTGGTCGCACTAGCAAGAATTCAAAAAGTTCAGAGAAGGTACAAAACGACCAAGTGTGAAGCCTTGCCAAAAGTGCAACCGCATAAGGAAAAATGCGGCCGCAAAAGCTGAAGTGCCTCCGTATATGGAATTATGCGGCTGCAGAAGACAAGAAAAGTGCGGATCGCAGATGGAGTTGTGCAGCCGCAGAACCTCCCGAAGGGTATTTTGTTCAGTGAAGTTTAGGGCACTATAAATAGACGGGAAACACTTTTTAGGGCAAGTTTTGTATTGTTTTGAGCAGTAGCGGTTATATTTTATTGTTTTGGGAAAGTAGTGACTATTTTGGGTGAAGAATCATTAGTTTTATCAATTTAATCTTACATTATGGCTTTAATTAGTTCTTCTTCTTTGTTTTCTTCACTTTCTAGCATGAGTAGCTAAATGTTCTCTAGGGTTGTGACCCAACTCTAGTGTGTAAACCTTATGGGTAATTAATTTAGTACTTCTTTATGATTGAGTGTTCATTATTTATCCCTTTTTATGCATTATTTCTTGAATTAATGGTTGCAAATATTGATCCATGCCTAATTGACTTGGTTCTTACTTGAGAAAGAGGCACTTAGTATAGAAAAACTTGGCTAACAAGAAATTGGGCTAGTTAAAGTTTTGGCTAGTCTAATTAAAGGGTTTGAATTAGAGATAGGGAAAAACCGAGTTGAGCTCATATCATCTATTTGAATTGATACCCAATTGGACTTGAGAAAGCCAATTTGGGCATAATCTCTCTATAACCGAGAGGTATTGCGTGGGTAATTAAGAGTTGAGAGTTATAATACACCCCAATCGCTATAACAAAGATTAGCGTGATTTACCCATTAGGTTAGCACCTTGGCGAAGGTTACATCCCTAGGAGTTTTTCCCATTTGATAAAAACAACAAAAACAATTACTTGCTTTCTAGTTTCTTCTAATTAGTTTACATTTGCAAGTGTTAATTTTAGACTTGGAAAAAAAAAACTCTGTGTTGGAAGCGTAATTGAGTTATTTCACTTACTCCCAATAATTATTTACTCTAACACCCCTTATAAACTCCCTGTAAAAATCAACCCCGACTCTTGTTGGGTACTATTCTTCCAACGACCATTTCCACTCACCATTGAGTGTGGATTGAACGTGGATCAATTTTTGGCACCATTGCTGGGGAATTTTAATAGTGTTAGCTATATATTTGAGTATGTTCTTGAAATATGTTCTTTACCTTCAATGTTACTAACGTTTTGAAGAAATCGTAGGTATAAAATGGCGAACAATGAGCTCGGAAATATGCCATTAGGGGAATTAGATGGCAAGGAGGAATAACTAGATGATGTACCTCAAGTGCCACAACTGAATCATCGAGGCCGGGTTCAACAAGACAACGTGCCCCCATCACCCCCACCTCCACCACCACAACCACAAGCGGCACATCACCGGATATTGCCCAACTAAGGTTATGCAAGTGCAATAGTCCCCCCCTCACATTAGGGTGGGAAACGTTTAAATTACCAATGTGATGTTCACTTTGCTAGAGTAACGAGGATTTTCACCCTTTCGCCAAATCAAAATGGCTATAAACATTTGAAGGGCTTTGTGGATACGTGTTGGGGAATCAAGAAAATTAATGTTTTTGAGGATGCGTTGAGGTTAAGGCTTTTTCCCTTTTCTCTATAGGGTAAAGTTTTAGATTGGTTGGAACTCTTGCCTAATCACTCAATACATACTTGGGATGAATTGGAGGCAAAGTTTATTGCTAAGTTTTTCTCTTCCGGGCATATGGCTACTCTTAGGGATAAAATATTAGCTTTCAAGCAAGAGCCAAATGAACCTTTGCATGAGATTTGGGAGAGGTATCGGACAATGGTGAAGGAGTGCCCGATTAATGATATGACCGACAACATGATCCAACAAACTCTCTACCATGGTATTAATACTACGAACCAATATGTGGTCAATCAATTGGCCGGTGGCAACTTTATGGCAACACCTTATGCGGAGCCATGTGAGATTCTTGATGAGATGGCGGAAACGTCGTCGGCTTGGTAATCCCGAGCTAATGTTCCACAAGGTGATCCCAACATTATTCACCTCCATAATGAGTTGCAAGACCATGGTCAAGCCATTGCCGAATTGACAACAATAATGACCCAACTAGCAAAACCCAACTTAATCAAGTACAAGCTCCTAAGCAAGTTCATGTTGTGGATGGAGTAAATGTGTTGGTGAAGAAGAAGAGTACCAAGGGTCCACAAATGCGAACCCTAGTGGAGAATTATGTGCAAGATGATGGTAGTTTTGATTAAGATGATTCTTATCATGAGCAAGAAGAAGATGTTCAATATGTGAACAATTACCAAGGAAAAAGGAACAACTTCCAAGGATCCAATCAACAACAATGGCGACCACAAAATAACCAAGGTAATTGGAGTTCTAACAATCAAGGGAATTGGCATAACAACAACATCAAGGAAATTGGAGTGGAAACAACCAAGGAAATTGGGGAGGCAACAATCAAAGTGGTTGGGGCAACAATCAAGGAAACCGGGGGTCGATTTTTCAAAGGCCCCCAATGTGTCAACAACCGAGCAACCTACCTCCTTATCCTTCCCATGGTTCAAGTTTTTTAAATAATGAGATGGGCCGTATTGAGAATATATTTAAGCAAATAATGGAAAAGAATGCCGATTCAGATGCTTAACTTTCCTCACACAAACATATCAATCTGTAATGTAGAATTTCAAATGGGGAAAATCTTTCAAACTCTTAATTCTCATCCTAGGGGTGCACTACCAAGTGATACAGTGGTGAACCCAAAGGGTGGTAACAATACGGGGCATGCCATGGAGGTTATCACAAGAAGTGGAAGAGGAAGGAATGCACTCACCTCAAGTGAAAGGCGACTTGTGGATGATGTCCAAGTGATACAAGAGGAGGAAATCCCAAACAATATTGTTCAAGCAAAGTATGAGGTTCGGATTGACATTGATGATAGTGTTGAAGAGACTCAAGAGGAGGTGAATCCGTCTAGGGAGCACATCATTGACATACCAGAACCGATAGTGCAAAAGGCTAAGGCACCCTTGCCTAAACCTTCACCTCCCTATACTCAAAGACTTGCCAAGCAAAATAGTGAGAATTAATTCAAGAAGTTCATTCAAATGATGAAGAGTCTCTCAATTAATACTCCATTAGGAGAAGCTTTAAAACAAATGCTTGGTTATGCAAAGTTTATGAAAGATCTTGTGACCAAGAAGTTGTCAATGAATTTTGAAACTATCAAGGTCACTCATCAAGTGAGTGCAATTGTTCACTCCATGGATCCTAAGTTGGAGGATCCCGGTGCTTTCATGATTCCTTGTACTATTGGGAGTGCCGAGTTTGCTAAAGCTCTTTGTAATCTTGGGGAGAGTATCAATTTTATGCCCTATTCGGTTTTTAAAACTTTGGGAATTAGGCAACCAAGACCCACATCTATGAGATTGCAAATGAACGATCGTACCATGAAGGGGCCATTGGGAGTGACTGAGAATGTTTTGGTCCGGATTGATAATTTTATTCTCCTGGCAGACTTTGTTATTCTAGATTGTGAAGTTGATTATGAAGTGCCTATCATTCTTGGGAGACGTTTCCTTGCTACGGGGAAGGATTTTTGTGTTTTGGAATCCGAAGAACTCACTTTTCGGATTGGTGATAAACAAGTGGTATTCCATGTGTGTAAGTCTATGCGGCAACCAAATAGCAATAAGGTGTGTTCTTTTGTGAATTTGGTGACTGATGTTATTGTTGATGATACAAGTGATACAATCAATGTTGGTGATATGTTGGAAGCCGTGTTGCTCAACTTTGATGATGACGAGATGGATGGTTTCATGGAATGTGTGAATTCTTTGCAAGGAATGGGGTTGTACAACTATGCACCTCGAAAATTATCTTTGGATCTTGATAATAGGAAGACTCCTCCTACAAATCTTTCTATTGAAGAGCCACCTACTTTGGAGTTGAAGCCATTGCCTCCACACCTTCGGTATGAATTTCTTGGCCCTTGTTCTACTTTAACAATTATTCTTTCTCTTGTTTGACTAACGTGCAGGTTGATTCCACATTGGCAGTGTTGAAAAAGAGGAAGAAGGCTATTGGGTGGACTTTGGCGGATATTCGGGGTAGAAACCCCGCACTATGCATGAATAAGATCAAGTCAGAGGATTGTGCTAAACCGTTCATTGAACATGAAAGAAGACTCAATGAGGCTATGCAATAAGTGGTCAAGAAGGAGATTATCAAGTGGTTGGATGTCGGGGTTGTCTACCCCATCTCCGATAGTTCATGGACCTCTCCGGTTCAATGTATCCCTAAGAAGAGGGGCATGACGGTTGTTACCAATGATAAGAATGAGTTGATTCCCACAAGAACGGTGACCGGTTGGAGAGTTTGTATGTATTATTGTAAGCTTAACAAAGTCACAAGGAAGGATCACTTTCCACTTTCTTTCTTGGATCAAATGTTAGATAGATAGCCGAACGTGCTTTCTATTATTTTCTTGATGGGTACTCGGGCTACAACCAAATTCTTATTGCTCCGAAAGATCAAGAGAAAACAATCTTTACATATCCTTATGGTACTTTTGCTTTCAAGAGGATTCCTTTCGGTTTGTGCAATGCACCAATGACTTTTCAATGGTGTATGATGGCTATTTTCTCGGACATGGTGGAGGACTACCTTGAAGTTTTCATAGATAACTTCTCGGTGGTTGGGGATTCCTTTGATGATTGTCTTGCAAATTTGGACAAAGTGTTGGCTAGATGTGAATAGACCAATTTGGTGCTCAATTGGGAGAAATGTCATTTCATGGTTGAGGAAGACATTTTCCTTGGCCATAAAATCTCAAGTAATGGAATTGAAGTTGACAAGGTAAAGATTGAGGTGATTTCTAAGCTTCCACCCACAACTTTGGTGAAGGGTGTCCAGAGTTTCTTAGGCCATGTGGGTTTCTATCGGCGCTTTATCAAAGATTTCTCTAAAAGTGTGAACCCATTGTGTAAGCTCCTTGAGAAGGATGCTAAGTTTCATTTCAATGATGATTGTATGAGGGATTTTGAACAATTGAATCTCAAGTTAACAACCACTCTTATCATTACTGCTCCAAATTGGAGCTTGCCTTTTGAACTCATGTGTGATGCAAGTGATGTAACAGTTGGGGCTATTTTGGGGCAACGCATTAACAAAATTTTTCATCCGGTTTACTATGTTAGTAAGACCATGAATAGTGCCCAAGTCAATTACACTGTTACGGAGAAAGGGCCCCTTGCTATTGTGTTTGCAATTGAGAAGTTTCGCCCATACTTGATGGGTGAAAAAGTTATTATCCACACGGATCATGCGGTGCTTCGCTATCTTATGAGCTAAAAAGAATCTAAAGCTCGGTTGATGAGATGGGTGCTCTTGTTAAAAGAATTTGATATTGATATTCAAGACAAGATGGGTAGTAAAAACCAAGTGGCAGATCACGTGTCTCATTTGGAGGAGGAGGGGAGGCCACATGATGGCCTTGAAATCAATGACTCTTTCCCCGATGAGCAACTTTTGGCAATTTTAATGAAATAGGTGCGGTGGTTTGCAGATTTGGCAAATGTTCTTGTGAGTGGTATCATTCCGAATGAGTTCTCTTCAAACCAAAGGTAGAAACTCAAAAGAGATTGTCAAGATTATTATTGGGATGAGCCATACCTTTTCCGGATTTGTACAGATGGGGGCATTAGAAGGTGTGTACCAGAAGAAGAGCAAGGTTATATTTCTGGCGCTAGTCATTCTTCACCATATGGTGGTCATCGTGGTGGAGCAAGAACAATAACCAAATTTCTTAGTTGTGATTTGTATTAGCCTACTCTTTACAAGAATGCAAGTGACTTAGTGAAAACATGTGATGAATGTCAACGGGACGGTGGAATTTCAAAGAAAAATAAGATTCCTCTCACAACCATCTTGGAGATTGATATTTTTGATGTTTGGGGCATTGACTTTATGGGAAATTTTATGAGTTCTTGTGGAATCACTTACATCTTGGTCGCAGTGGATTATGTGTCCAAATGGGTTGAGTCCATCTCCTTACCCAACAATGAGGCGATAAGTGTAGTGGTTTTCTTTAAGAAGAATATTTTTACAAGATTTGGTACTCCACGTGCATCATAAGCGATGAGGGGTCACACTTTTGCAAAAAGGCTTTTGACACTTTACTTAGTAAGTATGGTGTTACTTATAAGGTCATGAATCCCTACCATCCACAAGCTAGTGTTCAAATGGAAGTCTCCAACCGGGAGATAGAGAGTATTTTGTGTAAAACGGTGAATGCAAATTGGACAGATTGGTCGAAGAAGCTTGATGATGCATTATGGGATTATAGGACGGTTTACAAAACACCTATTGGAATGTCTCCATTCCAATTAGTGTTCGAGAAAGCTTGTCATCTTGCAGTAGAAAAGAGCACAAGACATTATGGGCTTTAAAGAAATTGAACCTTGATTGGGATGTAGTTGCTAACTTGCGGGTTGCTCACTTAAATGCGTTGGATGACTTCCGGTACTATACATATGAGAATTCGTCCTTGTACAAAGAAAAGATGAAATATCTTCATGACAAGTACATTTGGAACAAAGAGTTCAAGGCTGGTGATCTTGTATTGTTGTTTAACTCAAGGTTAAGGATATTTTCCGGGAAGATCAATTCCAAGTGGAGTGGTCTGTTTGAAATTGTTGGTGTGAGACCCTTCGGTGCATTGGATTTGAAGAACAAAAACAATGAAATATTCCAAGTCAATGGTAACCGGGTGAATCACTACTTAGATAAAGTTGGAGAGAGCCACGTGGTGGTGGTCATTTACTTCACTTGAGGATGCTTAGACATTGCGTCGTGCCGCGACGTTAAATCATGCGCTTCTTGGGAGGCAACCCAAGTTCTTTTCCTTTTTCCTTTGTAGATAGATGTTATTTGTTGTTTTTAACTTGATTTGAAGTGTGATCCAAGGTTGAGTGTTTCATGAAAGAAGGGTGAACAAAATTGTTAAGTGCAGAAGAAAATGCGGACTGCACATTTCAATTATGCGGCCGCAGAATAAGTTGTGCCATCGTAGAAGAGCTTGTGCGGCCGCAAATTTCACCTGTGGATTGCACTTTTGGAGTCTCAACAAGATTTTAAGTGTCAAGGTCTCTGAAGTTATTCCCTATCAGTGCGGGGCAATATGCGACCGCGAGAGGAATTGTGCAGTCGCAATTAAAATTGTACGGACCGCACAAGAGAAGCAGATAATTGGTGCCTAGGTGAAGGAGTGCAGACCGTACTTGGAATTGTGTGGCTGCACTTGGCCCTTTTACCCTCTCATTCACTCTGAGTATAAATAGGAGTTTTGCCCTTATTTTACAATTTTCACTCTCCTAAGAATCACTGTTACTCTAGAAGCTTATCTGAGGAATGTTTACTGTCAAATGCACACACCTGTCTGCACTCACAAGATCTTGAACACTCACATCATCTAGTATGCTTCACTTCATGTTAATCTTTTGTGTTAATTTGATTTTTGAATTTTTAGCTTCTTTTTAATCCATCTGTTATTATAGTTCATCCATGTGTCCATGTGGGGTAGATCTATACTGGGTAGTTGTTAATACATGCTAGAATGGGTTGGGTTAGCTAAATTTTATGTGTATACCATGTTGCCAAGTAGACTTGAACAAGTATTTCAAAATCTAGGTGAGATTACAGACATGTTCGTTAAATGTTGAAATTTGTGGCCGCATTTGAATTTTTATGGTCCGCAGTTGGCTAATATTGGTGACTGGTTGAAGGCAAGTGCTTCTGCAGCCGTACTTTAATTATGCGGACCGTAGAATTCTTCAAATGACCGCACTTAGGTCCGCACTGTCTATCAGAAACTTGTCTCTTGAGAAAGCAGATGTGCGGACTGCACTTTTAATTTCGTGCGCCGCATATGAATTCTGCGGCCGCACAATGGCCATCGCACTGTCTTCAGAGAGGGGTGTATGAGCCTCTAATGTTTTTGTGAGAAGTGAGTCTGCACATGCAATTGTGCGGTCCGCACTCTAATTCTACGGGCCACACATGAAAAACTTCGGACCGCACTTCACAATTCCTACAGCATGATCATTCTTCTGTAACCCTATTGCGTCCACAATGTTCCTCATCACTTACATGAATCTTAACTTTGTTGAATTATGATTTTCTACTAACAATACTCTTTGTATTGATATAGACAATAGTTCGATCACGATGACACGGCGAATCTGCCAAGGGAAGAGGTGAGTCTTCAAGGGGTCGAGACAGAGGTTCCTTGCCCCTAAGTATGCCAAAGACTATTCGGAAGAAAACAACAGCAGGCAGAGGGAGAGATGCAGACCTCTCCAACTTTAGTTCTTATGCACCATCTAAGGAAGTCTCCGAGGGAAACTCCATGTCTACTTAGGAAGAGCACACATCTGGGCAGTCCAGGCTACATGGATGATCTGAGCCTCTAGATGTTCCTTCATCATCTCACAGTACTTCGGAGGGTTCGGAAAGTGATAGCCAGGCTTCTAAGGCCGCTGCTCTAGTGTCTGGTTCACATGATATTCCTGATGATGGGAGAGGGGGAGAAGGTACATCCACCAGTGTTGATCGAACAAAGAAGAAGGAAACATGGGAAGATGGACTTATGAGCTTCTCGGCTTTTACTGACTTCCAGATGTGGTGGCCGTTGA
Source organism: Nicotiana otophora (assembly GCA_000715115.1). Lineage (NCBI taxonomy): Eukaryota > Viridiplantae > Streptophyta > Magnoliopsida > Solanales > Solanaceae > Nicotiana > Nicotiana otophora. The sequence goes on from AWOL01S0115388.1 coordinate 15,860, forward strand.
GGTCATTGACTCATGAGCGGCAGTTTGTGTTGAAAGATCTTGATAGATACAATCCTACAGTTCTGGAGCAGTTCAAGATGAGAAAGGTATGGATGTCAAGGAGCACCTCCGCGAGTTTTATGCCAACATTTCACACATTCGCAAAGGGACAAAGGTGACAAAAATACGCAACCTCAAGGTGAAATTTGATCTATCACACGATGAATGTGTACTTGATATTGGAGGACTTGGATCCAAAGGAGTACTTATAGAAGTTGGCTTTGAAAGAAGAGGCCCGACCATGGCTTGTTGAGATCTTGGCACCGGGACAACCTTCACCATGGATTACTATTAGGGTACCTATTCTCCGGAGCACATTTAGTTTTGAGGCAAAAGGTTGGTAAACCTTTGTGTGTTGTAGGCTTGACCCGTGCTAGAATGAGAACAACTTGCTTGTTCCTCGTGCTATTTTGGTGGATTCTATCATGTCCGGGTACCCGATTA
>AWOL01S0115409.1:0-17807 GCA_000715115.1 Nicotiana otophora
GACAAACAAATGAAGGTCATCATATTGACGAGCCTTAAGGAATTCAAGCGAGGACGACGACACCACATCACAAATAAGAATTCCACCAAGTACGAAAATATCAAATCTCGCTATTCCGTCAACCAAAGCCTGAACATCCATAGTCCAATTGCCCCCACTCCGTTGGAATTAAATATCGAATATCTGAACCATGATCCAACTAATCCTCCTCTACAGTCATTCAATGCTGCGACATATAAGCACAATACCTTTATATCAGCACTGCGAGATAACAGTGCATGAACATCACAATACACTATACATAACCTCAAAACCGTATGCAACACCAACACTGGGCTGAAATGACAGAACACTCCTCCCCAAGGCGACAACAATAGTCCGCCCGCATATAAAGTGAAAAATATCCTGCACCGCATCTGTAGCGTCTTCATAACTCGTCGATGCCCAATTGTTAACAAGTGCTCAACGTCACGTTTGAATGAGTAGGAAGGAGTTGAAGACTTAAACGTCAAAGAAATCAAATCCCTCGACAAGGAATCAAGAAAGGAAAGTTCTCCTAATAGTCTTGTAGCCTTTCAAAGATAAGTACAGACGTCTCCGTACCGATCCGTAAGACTCTACTAGACTTGCTCATGACTCGTAAGACTAAAGTGAACCTAGTGCTCTAATATCAAGTTGTCACGAACCAATTCCCACTATAAGCTATGATGGCGCCCAATATCGCTGTTAGGCAAGCCAACGGTTAACTATCAACTTAATTATTCATTTTATTACTTATGAAATCATGGCAATACAAAACAGTAATAAAACATGAAAAGAAAATGTTGACCATATTAAGCAAAATCATAACCTCTACTAGAAACTCCCAAAACCCGGTGTCTCAAGTGCATGAGAATCTACTAGAAAGTACAATACTAATATAACATCTGTCAGGAATGTAAAATAGATAAGGCAGAGTAATTGAATACGATAGAGACTCTGTGTACTGTGGATCGTAATAAGGAATGAAACTTACCATAAATCCCCTCAAAATGTGCGCCCATGTGCCCAAATGATCATAAACAATACCTGCACAATCAGTGCAGAAATATAGCATGAGTATGTAAATCAACGCGTACCCAGTAAGTATCTAGCCTAACTCCGGAGATATAGTGACGAGGGATCGACCCGGACATAAACATGATTTTAGCTACGTACGGACTCTCGTCATCTCGTGCGTACATAGCACCCACAGCTAGTAGCAAATAACAATTATAATACCTATTCCCCCTCACAAGGTTAGGCATGAGACTTAGCTCACTCTGAAATTCGAGTACCGTTTTCAACGCCTCTCTAGCACATCAAACCGTGAAACTAATCAAACAACGTGCAAACTAATCAAAATATACTCCAATACTCGTAATTTAACCACTTATAACAATTTCTAACTCCGGTCTAAAAGTAAACAAGTCAACCCCCCGAGCCCACATGCCCGGATTCCGAACATTTTCGAAGATAAATATTACCCATAGCATCGGGAACTCAAATATATAATTTATTATGTATTCCATGTCAAATTTCGTGGTCAAAATCCAAAATTTTTATTCTAGGGTTTTCATAAAAAATCCCACAATTTCTACCAATTTTCTTGTTAAAATTCATATATAATCCCACAGAGGGAAATGGTTAGAAACCATTCAGAATCACACCCGAGGCCCCCGGGACCCTGTCAAATCTCACCAAAAAGTCCCAATACCTTATTAAAACTTATTCAAAGGCTCAAAATTCCACGAATAACATCAAAACCACGAATGGACGATCAAAACATTCACTTATCTTTCACACAATCAAACGTCGCCGATTGTGTCTGAATCACACTCTAAACCTTCCGGAATGATGCCAAATTTTACGTATAAGTCACAAATAACAATATAAACCTATTCCAAGGCTTAGAATACCAAACGGACATTGATAACAATAAATTCCACTTCATATAAAACTTAAGAAATTCTAAAACCTTCAAAATGCCAACTTTCCTCAATAAGTACAAAAACGCTCCCGGCCCACCCGAAACTCGATCCGAACATATGCCCAGGTCCAATATTATCCTATGAACCTGTTGGAACCTTCAAAATCCAATTTATAATTTGATTACTCAATAGACGAACCTTGGTAAACTCTTCCTACTTAAAGCTTCCGAATTGAGAGTTATTCTTCCAAATCAACTCCGAACTTCTCGAAAACCGAAACCAACCACACATGCATGGCATTATATATAAATGGAAGCTACCCATGGGCTCAAACAGTCAAACGACATGGTAGATCTCAGAACAACTGGCTAGGTCATTACAGTCCTGTACTCATACTACACTTTTGCATATTTTTGTGCACATCCGGGCATTGGTGGCAGCGGATCTCAGGAGCGAGCTTTATCGCAGTTAGATAGGATTCAAGGTAGCAGTTCATGGATTCCACAGACCCTTGGAGTCCCCTTCCTATTATGTTTATACTGTTGTTATTACATTCTGACAGTTTGATACTATTGAGACATCTTTATGTATTCACTTTTAGAGCTCATGACTATGTACTTCCTGATTTTGGGAATTTTATTTCTTTATCACAAGTATTAGCTATTGTTGGAGCTTTATTCGACTATTTATGTTAATTCAGAGATATTATATCTTTTTCGTTATTTGTATATTATTGTGTGTATGGCTGACCTATTCTTCGATATTAGGTGTCATCACGACATTTGGTGGGTTTTGGGGCCGTAACACCTAGCTCCTATCCTAACTCCCCTCAACCATTGACGACTATACTCGACATAGTCATCAAAATCTTCGTCTTCATATTCTACATATGGGTCATCCCGTGGAGGTACCTTGATTTAGGTTGGATCCCTCTTCAGTTATTACATCTTCAAGCGGAACACAATGCCCTGTCGGTATTGGAGCTACTGATATAGCCTCATCAACCATTTTCAAGTTCTCTACATGCATAGTCATATGTTGTATTTGTCGCATCATAGCCTAAAGCATATCATTAGTTCCTTCATCTTGATTGGTGCCTTAGTTCCACAAGTATTATCCCCAACACTAGACATTCTCTCACAATGATAGTATTCTCAATCTATTAAAAGCCTCAGTTTGGATCCAACTTACAAAATCACTCATCCAAGAATAATCTTCTTGAAAGTAATTTTAAGAGGGGTGTATATGTAATCAAGAACGGACTTTTATAACTAAGGACTGAAGTTAATAAAATTTTACAAAAATAATGAGAAAAGCGTGAAAGAATTGTCACGAAAGAAATATTCAAGTTTGAAATATTAAGAACGACTTAATACGGACTAACACTAGATTGTTCTTAATAAGATTCCTAATGTATCTTTCTATCCAAGAAATAAGCTTTCTCTAAACAATCAACAAGAACATTTCCATAATCTCTTGGATATGTTTTTTTTGGGAAAATCAAGAGCAATGTTTTTGTTTTTTTGTTTGTAAGTATGTCCCGATCCAAAATCCGACTAGTCGTGATGACACCTAACTCAAACCCGCTAGGTAAGCCAATTAACCACTAACCAATTCCAATAACAATTAATAAAGTAATTAAGTAAAGAAATATCTGAATCTAATACATTCCCCAAGAACTGGTAGTACAAATCATGAGCTTATAACAATAGAGTTTACAAAGCCGCAATGAAATAAATACATAGTCTGTTTGAAAAGTACATAAATAGAATTTCATAGACCTAAAGCTACCCCGAACAAGGGCCAGCTACAATAGGAACGCAGGTATATCTTCAATCCAGCTCCCATCGAACACAGCCACATCAACAACCAACATCTGCACGCAAGGTGCAGAAGTGTAGTATGAGTACAACGACCCAATGTACTCAATAAGTAACAAATCTAACCTTAGGTTTTAAAGTAGTGACGAGCTAACAAAAACGGGTCGGGTCCAACACCAATATTCCACAACAGTTCATAACAGTATAGTACAAGTAACAAACGAGTATCTAAGAAACCAAAAGCTCAGTTCATTCACAGTTCCAGAAACATAGGCATTTCTTTTCAAGTATCTTAGTGAAAATCCAAATCTTTTACCGAAAAGCCAATATACGAGTAAGTTTGAAAACTGAGATTTTTCCCAAAACTCCTTTCAACAAATTGTAAGATGTTTCATTTTTAGATAGCATGAGGAAGGTACTTCGCTATGCCTACATGTCAAGATACAGGTAAAATCATAAATGTCCCCAAAACTGGGTAGCAGAAGGAAATGCACCTCTATGCATGTATCTCAAGTACGCATGTCAAATGCAATACATCTCGATGATGAGCTCATGTACTCTCACTCTCAGAGTACTCAATCTTACTGTCTCGTATTCTCTTTCACTATGCTCAGCACACTCAAACACTCAGCGTTGTACCATACCCACTACGGCGTGTAGCCCGATCCCTATTTATAGTCGACTGCGCTCATTGGGGGTTTGCAGACTCTGGAGGGGCTCCTTTCAGCCCAAGCGCTATATCGCTGCGGCGTGCAGCCCGACCCAATCATATAAGTAGCCATAAAGCTCGTTGCGGCGTGCAATCCGATCCACATAATGTAATCAATATATTGCTGCGGCATGCAGCCAAATCCCATAAAATGTAATCAATATAACATGCTGCGGCGTGCAGCCCGATCCCAAAATATCTCTCTCACTCAGGCCCCCGACCTCACTCAGTCATCAATCTCTCCAGTCTCTCTCACGGGCTCACAGTGTTATGAAACTAGCCCGACAATAATGATATGATGTATCAATAAATAACTGAGGCTTAGATATGTTATGAATGCATGAATATGACTGAGTACGAAATATCAGTGAAATCAGTGAGATGACAGTAAGAAACGACCACTATGGGTCCAAACAATATCGGCAAAATGCCTAAACATGATATCTAGCATGATTGACAGCTTAACCACTTTATCACATGATGAAAACATGGATATCAACAAAGTAGGACCACTATACAGTGCCATGGAAACAACAGAGTCACAATTCACATGGTGCAAGCCCACACGCCCATCACCTAGCATGTGCGTCACCTCAATACTAATCACATAACACGTATTTTGGGGCTTCATACCCTCAGCACTAAGATTAGAAGAGTTACTTACCTTGAACAAGCTAATACCAATGCCAAACAAGCCAAGCGGTGCTCCAAAGATGCCATCCCGCGCATTACGACCTCTGAACGGCTCGAAACTAACCAAAACAACTCAAGTATATCAAACAATGCTAAAGGAACCAATCCCGATCGAAAAAGATTAAATCTTAAATCAAAAGCCCAAAATCGGCCAAAAACCCAACCCGGACCCGCACCTCGAAACCCGACAAAATTTACAAAATCCAACAACCCATTCAATTACGAGTCCAACCATACTAGTTTCACTCAAATCCGACTTTAATTCGATGTTCAAAACTCACAAATTCATATTACGAAACTTTAGGCCAAAACCCCCAATTGCCTCTTTAAAATTCATTAACCAAGAGCTAAAATAGAAGATATATTCATGGAATATAACCAAAACCGAGTAGAGAACACTTACCCCAATTCATATGGTAAAAATATCCCCAATAATCGCCTCAATTCGAGCTCCATAGCTTCCAAAATGAGGAACGAACCAAAACCCTTGATAATATAGCTTCTGCCCAGCACTTTCCGCATTTGCGGACAAATAGTCGTATCTGTGGTAAATGTTTCGCTTCTGCGACCACAACTAACCAGCTGGCCACTCGCACCTGTGGAACAATTTTCGCTTCTGCGCCATCACAGGTGCGGAAATCCCATCGCACTTGCGACCTCTACTGACACCCTCCAGCTTCTCGTCTGCGCTCGAGCTACCGCTCCTGCGGCATCGCATATGCGCCCAAATCTCCGCTTCTGCGGTCTTCGTCACCCATCACTATTCTCGCATGTTCAACGCTTTTGCTGCTTCTGCGGCCATCGCACCTGCGCAAACCAACTACACGTGCGATCATACTAGGACCAACAACCTTAGCAAAAATCCAAAATGCGATGCAATGATCTGAACCTCGTCCGAAACTCACCTGAGCCTCTCGGGACCCCATCCGAATATACCAACAAGTTCCATAGCACAATACGGACCTACTCGAGGCCTCAAAACACACATAACAACATTAAAACGACGAATCACACCTCAAATCGAAATCTATGAACTTTGAACTTTCAAATTCAATAACTCGTGCCGAAACATAGCAAATCAATCCGGAATTACTTCAAATTTTGCGCACAAGTCCTGAATAACATAACGAAGCTATTCCAATTCCTGAAATCACAATTCGAATCCGATATCAAAAAAGTCCACTTTCGATCAAACTTTTCAAAATTTCAACTTTCTCCATTTCAAGCCAAATTCCACTACGGACCTCCAAATCCCAATCCGGACGCACTCCTAAGTCCAAAATCACCCAGCGGAGCTAACGGAACCCTCAAACCTCCGTTCCGGGTTCAAATTCACAAAAAGTCAAATTTGGTCAACTCTCCCAATTTAAAGCTTCGACAATGAAATCCATTTTTCCAATTCGATTCCGAACAGCCTGAAAATAAAAAACCGACGATTTACATAAGTCATGATGCATCATATGGAGCTACTCATGCCCGTAAACTTCCGAGCGGAGTTAAAATGCTCAAAATGACCGGTCGGGTCGTTACATCATCCCCCACATACGTTCATCCTCGAACGTGTGTAGAATTGTTCTCAAAGCCATCAAACCGCCATGTAACCTTACCATGCACATACTCGGGGTGATCCCACGTCACCCTAACTCATATAGGTCCAATAACACAACATAGCTGGAATTTCTCAATTCAACCTAGTCCATAAGCCTTAGAATCCAATTTTCTAACATCCGGAATTTCTTATAAGATTTGAATCTCGCAACCTACACGATTTATAAGTCTGAACAAGTTGTACCAAGCCATATCCATAACCCAAGATGTAATCACATGATATACCACATAACTCAAATACTCATAGAAATGATTCCTAATCACAACAGCTGTCCAAAACAACCCAATTCCGGTAATAAACCTCATGTCAAATCAAATCTCGTCCTAAAACCTTCGTACACTGCTGATGATGAAAGAAACACGTAGAACTCATAACCATTCATCAGGTCAACCAGTCATGAAACTTCCTCTACTTCAACAAGAACTATAGCAAATTCCTAAGCCGACTTTCGATATTATCCTTCCAAATATACCGCAATCAAATCTGATAGCACCCATCCTAGATCCGACGACTTCATCTTATCATATACAAACTACTCTACTGACATGCAACACCAATACTACCCAGAGCCACAAACCGTGTAATTCATGCACCAATAAGCAACAATCCAAATGTACCCAATCATGAAAATGACTCAAACCAGAGAACCGTCTCTCAAGCTCGACGGGACACAATGCTAAGAACCCATCACACACCGTAGAACCATAACACAAGAATCTAACACCAAGGATCATATCTCAACATAACTCTGCCGCAATACGCATGAAATACCTCAGCCACTATGCTCAAAATCAAACCACGCGCAATCCTACATCAAGTACTCAAAGTGCATTACCATAACCATGGAGAAGCAAATGACACAATTCCACACAAACCCGAAAGAACATAACCAATGCGCAACCACTCATGCATCACCCAAATACCCATCTCGCGCAAATTCCGTTATAAGGCCCCAATAGAACTTCACTATGGGTGCATACAACCAATGAATCACAACCCCACGTAGCATAGAAGAGTAACTCACTGAACATATCGGAACATCAATAATCTCAACAAAAACCAAATGCCATATCCCTCAACAATAGTAGTATGGAGCCAACCAATACGACTCTGTGTAGAATACACACCCTAATTGGGTCTACCAATGGACCCCCAAATCAACTCTGGTCACCCACCAATAGATAAATAACCCTTCAAAGGTCCACAATGACTGAATCATAACACTTACTATCATCTGGCTAGCTCTGGCCACAACGTCATAGCCCACAACCACGAAACAATCTGCTCTTGAAAGCTCCCGGTTTCCAAATCCATAGAACACACAAATCACCATTTTTGATTCCATCTCCACCGCCCGAATGTCTAACACATCTCTCATACACGATCATCCCACAAGGAATACTTCTAAAATTCTTCCGTGCCACCTAGAAAAATTTGAATATCAGCAGTCGATCAACCAGGAGAGTGCCGTAATACCAATGAAGTGCCCATAAATTAAAACACATTGCCCCTTCTAAAAATATACTCTCATCAGGCTATACCGATTAGTAATATCATTTGCCTAGTCATCTGAAACCGTCCATGCTGCCTAAGAATTTTATGATCTTCCCTTCAAACTTGAATTTTGACCTCGCTCATGCAAATCTCAATCCCACACAACACACCGCATATACCATGCCATCATATGAAAAAAATACGAGAACTTCATAATCCACTCCGAGTGACAAGCAACTACATACTCAAATAGCCAAGGACCTTCTCTTTGATTCCATCCAGGAGAAAATCAATATACACCACATGCTCCTCAGGCCAGTAGGAAATATACTCCTCGAACCGTGGTAGAAACTATTGAGAACCCTTCGAAGTCCATTTGCACATAACCAAGCTATTAGAACCGAATCTCTCTAACTCAACCCAGGCACGTAGGTCGCCAAAACCTAAGAGCATTTCCACAAAACACCTGTAGAGACTACCCACATCATAAGATCCAAAGAACCGATTATATCCATTACTGTGCTGATCCAACCTACTACCACGCTGTCCTATTTCTTTAAGTCCCTTCCAAATTACCTTCAAATTGATACTTCTCCTTGTTGGAACACCACGATCCTTAACCAAAATTTACCACACAAGAGACCCTAGTATAAAACCACAACGCCCTAAGGCGGCCCGTAAGCCGCTGACTTCCCTCTTAAGCACCCCGAAGCACCACAACCGAGACACTCACTCTAAAGAGACCTTATATGAACCTATAACTGTTTCCTTCACCCTCATGATACTAAAATGCATAATCCCCAATGATATAAAAATGCCACAAGTCTCGACACCGTCCAATGTAACTCTCAAGTTCTATCTATATACCAATCTTGAAAATTCCAAATCGCTACATATAAATCTTGAATCCACTAGAACCATTCTCGAAAGTCATCCACTCTACTCAAATCTCAATTAAACCGACCAAACGGACCGAACGACCTGTGCCCCATTAGCACACCAAAACCCAAGGGAGCAAAGAGTAACCCACACTCCTAAGCAACTGAGCAATTTCCTACTCCAGCTACACTACATCCTTTGCGAATAACCACTCAATTATTTTACGATTCTCATATACCCATAGAGTGTAATACAACCTGTACCCAGAAATTCCTTTACCCAAGTCATCCTCAATCTTGACCTCTGCAAGTCATAACTGATTCACCAGTGTACGTCAAACCGAAACCAATACAACACATAACCGTAAAATCCACTCCTCGATAGCAGACTCCCCCACTTGGCTCTAAGCCATAGAACAAAACAGTCGATAACATCACGATATCCATACTTTATTGCTGCCAGAATTTCCGCGCTGAAATTAAACTAAATCCTTCGCAAGCCCATGTAACACAAACCATATAATACCTCAAATTGTCTGCAAATCTCGCATTCACCCTTGTAATAGTCAAGCCAACTCCCACAAGCGATCCAAACTCGAATTGCAACATATATCATTCACTGGTAAAAGAGAACTCTCTACAAAACATCATAAGGACCATACAACCTCAGGACACTTCGCAGGAGATAACCCGCCTGCTCTGCCTCAAACTGACATCTCTCTATATCCTTCCACTATCATGACTACTACGCAGTCACTTAGTCTTCTTGATTCTGAACTCATCGACAAGACATGAGAATCTACTTCACTCCACAACTAAACAACATGAGATCCCTCGATACACCCACAACTCGAGACTATACGCCAAATCAAGACAGAAATCAGACACCCCATAATCCTTGTTACATCTCAAGTAAACTCTTCTCGTCACATTGGAACAATCTTAACACATCTTGCAGTCACATCATACTCACCCCATAGTCATTCTACCGCTCATCGAGCCACAAATTTCACTCATAGGAACACTACCGGACGTATAAGTCCAAAAGCACGTGCTCACACAATCAAAATCACCGTGCTCAAGCTACAGTCAAAACCTGGCCTCCAGTCCTTCAAACTGGCCCATCATTAGCACACAAAAATAACATCTCACACCCCGTTCATAGAATCACAAGACGGCGATGCACAGCTGATACCGAGCATTCACCTGCACATACAAATGCTTTGAAGGAATTCAAAGAGTTACACTTCAAGCTGAATCAATGTCGCACGATAAAGAAAGAAAGATGGGAAGTATATTCTAAATGTCCTGTAGCCTCTCGAACATAGGTATGGACATCATCATATCAACCCGCAAGACTCTACTAGATAGTTGCTCATGACTTGTAGAACCTATAAACCTAGAACTCTGATACCACCTTGTCATGACCCAAAATCCGACTAGTCGTGATGTCACCTAACCCAACCCGCCAGGTAATCCAATTAACCACTAACCAATTCCAATAATAAATAATAAAGCAATTAAGTAAATAAATATCTGAATCTAATATATTCCCCAAGAACTGGTAGTACAAATCATGAGCTTCTAAGAATAGAGTTTACAAAGTGGAAATGAAATAAATACATAGTCTGTTTGAAAAGTACATAAACAGAATTTCTTAGACCTAAAGCTACCACGAACAAGGGGCAGCTACAACCGGAACGCAAGTACATCTTCAATCCAGCTCCCATCGAACATAGCCACATCATCAACCAACATCTGCACGCAAGGTGTAGAAGTGTAGTATGAGTACAACCGACCTCCTGTACTCAATAAGTAACAAACCTAACCTTAGGTTGAAAGTAGTGACGAGGTAACAAGATGGGGTCAGGTCCAACACCAATATTCCACAACTGTTCATAACAGCATAGTACAAGTAACAAACGAGTATCTCACTAAGTCATCAATCTCTTCGGTCTCTCTCACGGGCTCAAAATTTTATGAAACTAACCCGACAATAATGATATGATGTATCAATAAATAACTGAGACTGAGATATGATATGAATGCATGAATATGACCGAGTATAAAATATCAGTAAAATCAGTGAGATGATAGTAAGAAACGGCCACTATGGGTCCAAACAATATCGGCAAAATGTCTAAACATGATATCTAGCATGATTGACAGCTTAACCACTTTATCACATGATGAAAACACGGATATCAACAAAGTAGGACCACTATACAATGTCATGGAAACAACAGAGTCCCAATTTACATGGTGCACGCCCACACGACCGTCACCTAGTATGTGCGTCAGCTCAATATCAATCACATAACACGTATTTCGGGGGCATCATACCCTCAGCACTAAGATTAAAAGAGTTATTTACCTCGAACAAGCCAATACCAATGCCGAACAAGCCAAGCGATGCTCCAGAGATGCCATCCCATGCGTTCCGACCTCCGAACAACTCGAAACTAACCAAAAATAACTTAATTATATCAAACAATGCTAAAGGAACCAATCCCATTCGAAAAAGATCAAATCTTGAATCAAAAGTCCAAAATCGACCAAAAGCCCAACTCGGGCCCGTACCTCGGAATCCGACAAAATTTACAAAATCCAACAACCCATTCAATTACAAGTCCAACCATACTAGTTTCACTCAAATCCGACTCCAATTCGATGTTCAAAATGCAGAAATTAGTATTATAAAACTTTAGGCCAAAACCCCCAATTTCCTCTTTAAAATTCATCAACCAAGAGCTAAAATGAAGATAGATTCATGGAATATAATCAAACCGAGTAGAGAACACTTACCCCAATTCATATGGTGAAAATTGCCTCAAGAATCGCCTCAATCCGAGCTCCGTAGCTCCCAAAATGAGGAAAGAACCAAAATCCTCGATAATATAGCTTTGCCCAGCACTTTCCGCATTTGCGGACAAATAGTCGCATCTGCGGTAAATGTTTCACTTCTGCGACCACAACTAACTAGCTGGCCACTCGCACCTGCAGAATAATTTGCGCTTCTGCGCCATCGCAGGTGCGGAAATCCCATTGCACCTGCGACCTCGCTAACACCCTCCAGTTCCGCACCTGCGCTCGAGCTATTGCCCCAAATCTCCGCTTCTGCGGTCTTCCTCACCTAGCACTATTCTCGCATAGGCGATGTTTTTGTCGCTTCTGTGGCCATCGCACCCGCGCAAACCAACTGCACGTGCGATCATACCGGAACCAGCAGCCTTAGCAAAATTCCAAAATGCGATGAAATGATCCGAACCTCATCCGAAACTCACCCGAGCCTCTCAGGACCCCGTCTGAATATACCAACAAGTTCCATAACACAATACGTACCTACTCGAGGCCTCCAAATATACATAACAATATCAAATCGATGAATCATATCTCAAATCGAAATCTATGAACTTTAAACTTTCAAATTCAATAACTCGTGCCGAAACATAGCAAATCAATCCGGAATGACTTCAAATTTTGTGCACAAGCCCCGAATAACATAACAAACCTATTTCAATTCTCGGAAACACAATTCAAATCAGATATCAAAAAGTCCACTCCCGGTCAAACTTTCCAAAATTTCAACTTTCGTCATTTCAAGCTAAATTCCACTCCGGACCTCCAAATCACAATTCGGATGCACGCATAAGTCCAAAATCACCCAACGAAGCTAACAGAATCCTCAAAACTCCGTTCCAGGTTCAAATTCACAAAAAAGGCAAACTTGGTCAGCTCTCGCAATTTAAAGCTTCGACAATGAAATCCATTCTTCTAATTCGATTTCGAATAACCTGAAAATCAAAACCGATGATTCACATAAGTCATAATGGATCATACGGAGCTACTCATGCCCGTAAACTACCGAGCGAAGTGCAAATGCTCAATTGACCGGTCTGGTCATTACAAAGTAACTCAACTAGGGTTTAGTCGAAAACAAGAACAACTACAATTGTTTTTAAATTTTTTGTAATCTTGATTTCAAGAACGGGGAATGTGTGTTTATTAAAACTATACCCGACCCTTGGTTCTGATACGACCTGTTATAAACAAGAAGAAAAAATAACAGAGAACGATAATGAAAGAAAAAATAATAATATAAATGAATTAACATAATCCAAGGTAGTCAGAGTTATCAAACATAGAAGAAAATATAATACCCTAGGTGAACGTCTTTGTCAATAATTATGATTAACCCGATCGCCTCGAAAGAACGACGAACAAGAATCCTATATTTAAAGGAAATGAGAAGAAGATTACCCTCAAGAACCTAATTCTTCAAAACGTGTAATCTAAAGTCGAACAAGAACCATGATATCTAATTTTCTCTCAAAGGAGTTTTCTTACGTCAAAAGACGGTAGCTGCTTAATGAAATAAGCCGGGGGCTATTATAAATACCACAATGGTTAAATTAAGAAAAGTTCCAAAGTAAATTTCTAAAAATAACCCGTTAGAACCGTGCACGCTTTCTGCATCTGAAGCTTGGATCGCGCACGAATTCGAGCAAGGAAACTAGTGGTTATGCCCCTTGTGCATGCTGCGAACAACATGTGCGCACTGTGCGTGCTCAAGTGCGTTCTCTAACTACTTTGGTCAATTGCTCAACATTCTTCCCAAGCATCCAGACATGGTATTGATTACACGAATTCTCAAAGTGACTCTTAAAATATCTTTTAGTAAATTGTTGAAGATCCTACAACTCCTTAGCATGCATTCGTTGGATGTTTTTGGACTTGCGGTGAGTTAACAATCTACTAGATAATTCAAGATCATTCTCAACATCTTCCACTTTGCCTAGGCTATCTTGAATAGTATCAGAGTCCATATATGTTATTATTTTCTAAATTTGAGTCCAAATAAGCATTCAAAACCAAATAAAAAATACACTTTCTTATCTTCAACATAAAAATCATTTTTTCTCTTTTAAATTCTTGATTCTAAGGTAGAATTAATGATAGATTCATTTTATAATTATAGATTTGAGTTAAAATCACTTACCCCCATTGTCTTAATGAAAATTTATTAAAAATCACCCTAATCCGAACTCTCTAGCTCCTAAAATGATAAAACAAAGTTCAAATACGGAATAGAGCTGAGATGAGCTCTCCAAGAGCCCTTGCAATGGATCTCGCAACGCGAGTCCTCCATACGTCCCCTGGAACCTAGTATAGTTTTTTCACTCAAAATCTTGTCTGAACATCCTAAAACTCACTCGAGCCTTACGACCCCGCCCAATTATCTCGACTAGTCCAAGTATCCTATATGGATTTTACCAAAGGATCAAAACACAATGCGAAACTCCACAATACAAAATGAAGTCTCAAGACATTTGGGTCTTTCTCTTCTTCCATAAAGAATCTATAACCCACTGTCATGTACATTAACTTTGGTTAATGTGATTTTATACCTTGGGAAATACATAGGTTACAAGTCATGTTGTAATTTCTCACATAATAGATATACAAATAAAAGATAGTGGATAACTTATGTGGAGATCAAGGTAGAAAACAGGGTAACTAATGTAGAGATCATGGGCATGACACTTCAATGTGGTCATGAAAGCCACAAATTCTTACAATCGTCGTCGGTGGTGAGATGGGAATTAGGTGGGAGATGCCCCAACTGGAATTTGTTGATGCAAGTGGCACATGGCCTTGTCTTCTTCACCCACTCTCGTAATTTCTTATGCCTAAATATTGCTCCAACCTTTTCCTCCGACAACCAAAACGAATAGGCCCTGGCATGACGGTGTTTACTCTTTTCATTCAATAACATGTTTATATTGCTGTAAGTGGTAAAGTTTTATACCTTTTGTAGTTAAAAAATAAAAAGGTACATGCACCAACATTATATACAGCTATGAAATACTAGCTAAAATACGAAATTTTTCTATACTTAATTTGTGATCACGAAAGGTCTTTTAAGCCATTAATCATAGGATCTTCCGTATGATTACTTGATAATCCAGCTTGAAATATGACCCTATAATGTTTAAGTCCACTTATAATATTGTAGGCGGATCTAACCTACAAGTAGTTGTACGTTCCATTGCTTTGATCAATTTGGTTATACATAAGAATATTAAAAACAAAAAACAAAAATCTATATAATTACTGAACAAAATATAGGAGTAGCAAAATACGTATGTGGCGCAGATATACTATAGTTAATATGTCAAAATCACTGGTTATGGCGAAAAAAGAAAAGTGAAAGCTACACCTAGAGACTTGCCACATCAAAATGCTTAATTAAAAGAAAGAAAAGAAGCTGCAAGGACGGAAGAGTTAGAAATTGTCTGATGGAGCCTTCATTAATCATTACTTCGTTGAATAGTCTTCATTAATCATTACTTCGTTGAATAGTCTGCACGAAATTGTCGTTGGGGGCAAGCCATAAGAATTCAAAGCTCCATAACATCGGATAATGTCATCGAACGACTTAGTATAAAAGTAATATCTCTAGAAGCAGCTTTTTGTTTACTTGCTTATTAGTACGACGAGTCAGGGACAATTCGGCAAATTTATAGTTGGTACTTCTTTGTCCAACTGGTCATATGCATTACAAATAAAAACAAATGGCACATTCATTGTAATGTCTCGATAGATCGTTTTAAGTTTCAGCCTTCCGCTACTTGATTTGAGATTCTAAATAGCCTAATTTAATGATTTATGACTTGCGTGCATGATCCGTTTTTATTTTCGGAAAGTTTTATATGTGTTTTATCAAAGAAACTTGATTTTTGAACTTAAAACGTGTTGGAGTTGACCACGGTCAACACTGTTTGTAAACGACCTCGGATTGGTGTTTTGAAGATTCTGTTAGATTCGCATGATGAATTTTGACTTGTTAGCATGTTTGGTTGGGATCCTGGGTGACCCGATGCCGTTTCGACACTTATTGTGAAAAATTGAAATAATGAGTTTATGAACTTTGAAATCTTTGAGTTTTGATGCGTGATTCTTAGTTCTAGATATTACTTTGACTTTTTGAGCTTACGAGCGAGTTCGTATGTGTTACGACCCAAAATACAAACCAAAGGGACGTGATGGCGTCTAGCATTGCTTGCTAGGCAAACCAACTCTAACGACAATAAATGAAGAAGAACAAACAATTAAAGCATATAAACAAGATAAAGAGTAGAAGCTCGGCAATACATAGCAAATATAAACCAAACACTATCTAAACAATTCCCCAAGATTTTGTATCATAGAGTAAATGAGCTCATAAGAAGTACTAAATACAAGGCCTGATGTGCAGCATTACCTCGAGTCTCCTTGAACGTGCAAGCTACCCACTCCTCTAGACTCCGCGAGGACCAGTGCCAAAATCTGCACAAGAAGTGTAGAAGTGTAGTGTGAGTATAACCGATCCAATATACTCATTAAGTGTCGAGCCTAACCTCTATAAGGTAGTGACGAGGCTAAGACAAGACACCCACTTAGATACCTGTGTAGTAAATTAGCAACAGAATGAACAAGAAGATAACAAATAAAATAATTTTAAGAGAGATAATAATAGAAATTGCAAAGACACAATAAAATGATCAACTAAAGAAAATAATCAACATGGTGCTCAAAAGTCACAACCAAACCTATCTCCACAACTCAAATCCAAAGAATAAGGTGATAACTGTGATACCACATAGTTGAGTTCACAAATCCGCATAAATAATGAGAGAGTAAAAGATATCATATCAATAGTACGGAAACACTCGTCGTGCATATATTACTCATCCTTAACGTATGGAGACACCCCTCATGTGTATATCACTCATCGTCACCGCACGGATAGGTCACGCCCTAAAAAAGGGGAGACGAGACCGGCATCCAATGCCTTATTTGACTGAGCGTACCAACTCAAACTTGTATTATTTGAACATATATGACTGCTTAGGCCTACAAGGCTAACTGAATGTTGTTCTGTAATATCTTAGGCTGACAAGGCCTCAACTTATGACAATTTGAGGAATGAACAACTAATATCAACTGAACGAGAAGCAACCCAATATACATACATACATACATGCATACATACATATGTACATACGTACATACATATACGGGCCGACAATGCCACCATGAGTAATTTCAACATATACATTAAAAAAAGAATACATACAAAGACCGACAGGGCCACCATGCTGACATCTGTATACACACAGGACATGTCTATATGCCTCTACAGAATACAACTGTATTATGGCCTGGACAAGGCTCCGACCTACCCATACTGTCTGAATATACAATAAAAACTCTAGACTTGATAACTACGGATGATGTGGAGCTTGCATTAAAGTTGTATATAGGCGCGCCTACATTTGAGGCCTATCTCTGTGACTATCAGGACCTGTAGTCATGAAATACAGCACCCCCAGCAAAAGAGAAGTCAGTACAAAATAATGTACCGAGCATGTAAGGCAACTGAATAACTGAAACTGAATTGACATACATGATATACTGAATGTAATCTGAGAACTCAATTATATTCTGGAAACATACTTACCTGTCTCTGACTCATATCATATAAGTAATACCGAAATAAACTACTCGGACACATATGGGCTCGATTGTGTATATGTATAGCCTTGTAGGTAACTGTATAGCCCCGTAGTCAAATATATAGCCCCAAAGGCATTTGTCTAGTCCCGAAGGCAT
>AWOL01S0115415.1:9992-38901 GCA_000715115.1 Nicotiana otophora
CAACCCAAATTTTTTAATAACTTAACATTATAGTTAATAGAGGAAATTAAGGATATCACTATGTTGGACTCAAACTTCACGCTATTAAGTCCAACAACACAATCCAACCAGCCCAATACACATCTCACACCAAAAGCCCACACCCAGATTGGTCTACCCAAACTAGGCATAGCCTCACCTCATCATCCCATTGTACACCAAGATACAAAATTCCCCCTCCATGTCGAATCGTTTAACAATGGTTACAAGCCACGTGGCACAGGAACCTGCCACTGCACGACAAGACGACACATCAACCAAATTGTCACAAACAACTATACTGCCCAATCCTACACATCCCAATTTCCCTCATGATATAAGGCCTATGAACTCTACTTGCCATGCCCAATTCACACACATAACTCCTTCACTCCAAACACCTTACCTCTAGTAGCCCAACACACACAAATCACTATACATGCAGAGAAGACACATGATTTTCCTTCACAAATAGCTTCATCATCAACACCTCATCTAATCAACCGCACCAATTACCCACTCAAATAAATCATACTTCTGTCATTCCATCATTAACCCCAATTTCCAACACTAACACCCCTTCTACAAGTAAGGACACTACTGTACTTATACTCCACACTAATGAATCGAATACCCTTAAATCTACAACACAGAAGGACACTCTCCTTCACGAACACTCACCTACTCCAACACCCTATCATCTTGAACACACTCACCGTGTAACCATCAAACCAACTCCACAATTCCCCCCACCAATATACATCTCTCAATACTCCAGTACACACCTACCCGCAATCATGGCGGGAAATGAGCCTCCAGGACACAAGCACTGACCTTCACAATAGAGATAGATAGTCAGCACGTGATCATCATGATCCAAAACCCAGCAGACATTGCGCAAATAGTGACGGAGGGAATGAGGATGGGGTCGACCTCTACAATCAGTATTTATGGGCCATACACCCACCCTCGATACTCCACAACTACCAGTACCACACACCACTCCCACCATTATATCATAATCAGGAGACAAACCACCAATACAATAATTACCAATCACTACCACAACCCACAAAACTACTATTCTACATACCTCAACTGCCACATCATTCCATAGTTCCATGGATACAACCTCAGGTCGATCCTCACTATTCCAACCCCACTACATGCACAAGCGTCACCATAGCAACCAGTAACTCCACCAGTGAGTCCTCTACCACAACCTCAGGTCAATCCCAATGAACTAGACAAAATAGAACCACTCGAAGTTGCAGCGACAATAGTGGACATCAGGGAAACAAGGCCAATACTATGCCTACTCAAGGACAACAAATATTACATCCTCAAAGAGCAGTATGCAAGAAAAATAATAATAATTTGCCCCAAGGAACTAAGAAGTTGTTCCCTAAATATTCGACCAACCACCAATCAAGAGATGGGAAAGTATGGGATAGTGATGATTCCATCGATGACACAAATGACGGCAACACATGTGGAGGAGACTCAAAACATGCCACCACCACCTTCCAACAGTAAACAAATGCAATTCATCATCTGTAATTGTAGAGGAGCACAATCAATGGATTTTAGGAGAAATTTTCGATATCTACTCAACTACCATCAACCTGCACTCGTGGCACTGTTGGAAACTCATTTACAATGCCATACTAACGTGAAAGAAGAATTTGGTTTTACTAACATGGCACATGCACCGACGGAAGGATAATCGGGAGGTATTACATTACTGTGCATGAGGATCTTTTACAACTAGATCAAATAGAGGTCACCTCTCAAGCAATTCGTTCCATTATCCATTTACCACCAAACCCTACTACTTGGCTATTTTCAGTAGTATAGCAAAAAATGATTTACATGCACGTTCAACTTTATGGTCTAATCTAATGACCTTACATGACACTAATAACATGCCTTGGTTAATTGGAGGGGATTTTAATGAAGTAGTACGAGCAATAGAGAAATTTGGAGGCAGACCTATTAACAATAATATATGTGATAAATTTCTTCAATACCTTAACTATTGCCAGTTATTGGACTTAGATTACAAAGGAAGTCGCTATACCTGGACCAACAAACGTTCTCTAGCAAATAGGATATTAGAACGACTAGATAGGGATGTATGCAACTATGACTGGATCAATTTATTTCCAGAAGCAAATATACATCATCTACCTAGAACACACTCCAATCATTGCCCTTTATTAATTAAATTAAAACATACATTTCACCGAAAAAAAGTTTTTAGATTTGAAACAATATGGACTTCATATCCATAATTTTCCTCCATAATTACTCATAACTGGTATCCTAATAAGGGCCTACTACAAGCAATAGATGATTTCACAGAAGATGTTCAGGAATGGAACCAAACTACTTTTGGTAATATTTTTAAAAAACAAAAAACATTATTAGCCAGAATTTCTGGTATTCAATCCTCCCCTAATTACCCCACAAAAACCTTTCTCCAATATCTGGAAATCGATCTTATTAATAATTATAATGACATGCTACGACTTGAAGAAGACTTTTGGCGATTAAAATCGTGTATAAACTGGCTTCAACAAGGAGATGTGAACACCAATTTTTACCACCTCACTACTCTTCAAAGAAGGAGAAGAAATCACATAACCGCTCTAAAAGATACATGTGGTAATTGGATTCTTGAACAACCACAAGTTAATGATATGATCCACTATTATTATCAAAATTTATTCACAACAACCCACACCCATTCCACAAAATCTTACATTACATCTCCCTATAATACACTCACTACTACGGATCAATCCAATTTGACTCGTGCTATTACCACAATGAAAATATTCCAGACAGTAACCTCAATTCAACCACTTAAAGCTCCGGGGCCAGGCGTCTTACACCCTTACGTCTATCAAACATACTGGCCCCAAATTTCCCATTCCATCATCTCCTTTTGTAATCAGGTATTCACTAATCAACATATTCCATCACAAATAAATAAGACCGTTCTATGTCTTATCCCCAAGGTTAAACATTCATCCTCTATTACTCAATGCCGCCCCATTGGCCTTTGCAATACTATCTATAAAATAATTACCAAAATAATAGTATCTATACTAAAGCCTATTATACTAAAAATAATAAGCTTTGAATAGTTGGCGTTTTTAAAAGGGCGACTTGCATCGGATAATTCCATCATAGTCCAAAAGATCCTACATTCCTTTAATAAAAATAAAGGTAAACAAGCTAATTTCTTACTAAAAATAGATTTAGAAAAATCTTTCGATAAAATGGAATGGAGTTTCATTAAAGAAACGTTGCATTTCTTTAACTTTCTAATCCAATTCATAAACCTGATTATGTCATGCATCAGTACCACTACCATACCTATCCTACTAAATGGTTACCCAACACAGTACTTCTCACCAACAAGGGAAATACGCCAAGGTGACCCCTTATCTCCCTACATTTTCATATTATGTATGAAGCGTTTATCACGGCAAATACATATTGTCGTGGATTACCAACAATGGCAGCCCATAAAGGTATCGAGAAATGGCTCAGCCGTTTCTCACCTATTGTTTGCCGATGATATTACACTAACTTCAAGACTAACAACTACGAGTGTCCACTCCATTATAGATACTCTTAATCAATACACACAAAAACCAGGACAAAGTATTAATTATATAAAGTCAAAAAATAAATCTCAAAAAATGTCACACAAATTGATAAATCCTTTGTCCTAGATTCCTTTAGTATGAAAGAAGGATTCCAATTTGGGAAATACCTGGGCTTTCCCCTATTCATAAAATATCCACCAAATCTGACTTTCAGTTCATCCTTGATAACTTTAAAGCAAAATTGGCGGGTTGAAAAGTCAATATGCTTACGCTGGCAGGTTGGACTACTCTCATTAAATCTACATTAAATACTCTCCCTAATCATGTAATGCAAGTCATTAAACTCCCACAACAGGTCATATCCAAAATGAACCGTTACCAACGTAATTTTCTTTGGGGAAAACCTCACCGTAAAAAAAAATACACCTCACAAAGTGGTCTACTGTTCAACAACCAAAATGTCAAGGATGAGTAGGTATTAAAAATTTGACCGTCAAGAATAATGCTCTACTAGGAAACTTAGCATGGCGCCATTTTAAATTACTTAATTCATTATGGGCTTCACTACTACTCGATAAATACATCAACTCTAATCACCCAACCCACTCTTTACAAACCTAGAAAGCCATCCAATTAGGTTGAAAATTTTGCCAAAAAGGAATTGTTTGGCATGTTGTTATAGGTTATCATATTTACTTTTGGAACGAACCTTGGATAGGACCAAATATCACACTTAGAAATGTTATCGAAGGTCACTTACCCAATGTGATGACCCTATAGGTCATTTTTAATTTTAACCTTTATTTATGTATTTCGAGACCTCGAATAGCTCCATTCAGCCTACCTCTATTTGTGTGCGCAATCCGTATCTTTTTCCGAAAACTTTTTATGTGAAAAACCAAAGAAAATGTGAAATTTTGCCTTTAAAACTTATTTGAGTTGACTTCGGTCAATGTTTTGAGCAAACGGACACGGATCAGTGTTTTGACGATTTCGGTTGTGAGCACCTAATTTTTTATCATGCTTGAATTTGTTTCACTCATCTCACCAATGCCTCGCTTCCAACTCCATCTTTTCCGCTCCCATTTTCTCCACGCGTATCCCTATTCCACTTTCCCACTCATTCCCCATCTATTCCCCATTCATGTACCCCACTCCATTTTCCCACTTTACTTTCCCACTCTTTGTCTCCCACTCATTGTCCAAACCCGAAGTTGTTTGTATTTGGAGGCCACCCCATAATAAGGCAGAATCAGGGCGGTACAAAAGGTATAACAGAGCCGATCATAATCAAACCTGTCGTGCAACCCCCTGTGACAAACACAAAAACCATTCCTCGGAACTACAATAAAACTGTGATGACCTACAAAGGCAAGGAAATCATAGAGGAAGTGGGGGGAAACTGGAGGTTTGACTCGATCAGGGAGGTGTTACTCTCCTGAAGAGTTGAGGAAGACCAAGCAAATTAGAGAAGGCCAAATGCCAATAAAGAAACTAGTCACTGAAGAAGAGGCGGAAGAGTTTTTGAAAAAGATGAAAGTTCAGGATTACTCAATCATTGACCAGCTGAGAAAGACTTCTGCCCAAATCACTCTACTACCTTTGCTCATACATTCAAAAGATCATGCATGTGTACTAATCAAGACCCTGAATGAGGCACATGTCTCAGATAAGACCATAGTGAATGAGTTGGAGAAGATGGCCAACAGATCTTTTGAGGTGAACAGAATCTCCTTTACTGATAATGAACTTCCCGAGGAAGGAGCCGGGCACAATAAGGCTTTGCACCTGATCGTCAAATGTGAGGGGCATTATGTAAAGTGAGTCATGGTTTATGGAGGCTTGAGTGTAGATGTATGCCCTACTCTCTACTTTGCAAATCATGTAGATCAATACAGACAGAATCCGACCCAATAATGTTTGCATCCAGGCTTTTGATGGCTCAACAAGAGATACCATTGGGGAGATCAACCTCACCATGACTATTTGGCTGATTGACTTTGAAATTGTCTTCCAAGTAGTAGACATAGAATCTTCTTATAAATTTCTTCTTGGAAGACCATGGATCCATACGGCCCGAGCTGTGCCATCCACCTTGCATCAGATGCTCAAATTCGAACATAACATGCAAGAAGTTATTGTTCACGGAGAAGACGAGTCATACATTTATAAAGACCCTTTGATCCCGTGTATTGAGGCCAAGGAAGGGTGTGATTCCATTGTCTATCAGGCATTCAAAGTGGTTGTTGTGGACCATGTTGAGGAAGGAAAGCGTATTCTGCATCCTCGTCTTTCCGCCACATCTGTAATGATGGATGCACTTATGCTGAGACAAGGTTATAAGCCAGGAAAAGGCTTGGGGCATCATTACAAGGAATTTCGGAACCTATTTCTCCGGTCAGTAACAAGGGTACTTTTGGTTTCGGCTTCAATCCAACACAAGCAGATGAAGACAAAGCCAAGCACCGCAAAAAGCATGCGTGGGTCTTGCAACAACCCATCCCTCATAGTTTCTACACTTTTGTCAAGCCACGACTCTAAGAGGGTCAAAATTCTTTGGTGCAGGCAAGCATTTATGAAATTTGCCATGACCTCAGCCAGATATTTTTTGAAGTGAATATGATCCAGGCTGGTGAAGGTACTAGTCGTGTCGATATGTAACTAATTAGCCCAGACACCATGCTCAACAACTGGGAAGAAACTCCTCTCCCCACAAGGAAGGAGTCTTGGTAGTTTTCTTTTGAAACTTCTTTTTTGTACTTTGGGTTACTTTCAAGGTTGTAATCCAAATATCTAATTATGATTGTTTTTTATGTTAACCCTTCTATATTTTTAAATTCAATGAAATATAGTTCAGTTTCATATTAAGTTTTGTATCTTTTCCTTTTCCTAATTCTTGTCATTATGTTTCCATTTCAGTTTTGTTAATGCCGGATTTAATAACATGACATGCATGCGAAATTTACGCCGAGATTTTAAAAAGCTGTCTAATTTCAAAATAATGCATCAAGAGGTTGAATATGATGAAGATGAGGCTATTGAGGAAATAAAAAGAGAGTTGGAATAATTTGCAAACAAACCTAAGCCCAACCTCAATGAGACTGGGGCAATTAATATCAGATGTCATGAAGAAGTTAGAGAAACAAAGATAAGCATTCATAGTGAACAAAAAACTAGAGATGCCTTGATTCAACTTTTATTTGAATACAGAGATATGTTTGCTTGGTCTTATGATGATATGCCGGGTTTAAGTGCTGATCTAGTAGTTCATAAGCTTCCCACGTATCTTGATTTTTCACCAGTCCAACAAAAGAAAAAAAATTAGAACACATATGAGTGCCAAAATCGAAGAGGAAATAATGAAGCAACTGAGCGCCAATGTGGTCAGAGCTATCCAATACACCACCTGGGTGGCAAATGTTGTGCATGTGCCAAAGAAGGATGGAAAAACCAAAGTCTGTGTTGACTAAAGAGACCAGAACAAAGCAAGTCCAAAGGATAATTTTCCTTTACCAAATATCCGTATTCTTGAAGATAATTGCGCAAAGGATGAGATACAATCGTTCGTGGATTTCTATGTTGGGTACCACCAAATTCTAATGGATGAGGATGATGCCATAAAGACCACTTTAACCACTCCATGAGGTACTTATTGCTACAGGGTCATGCCATTCGGTTTGAAAAATGCAGGGGCAACTTACATGAGGGCCATGACTACCATGTTCTACGACATGATGCACAAAGAGATTGAAGTATATGTCGATGATATCATCATAAAATCAAAGACACAGGCTGATCACGTGCGCGATTTGAAAAAGTTCTTTGAACGACTGTGAAAGTATGACCTTAAGCTCAATCCAGCCAAGTGTGCATTTGGGGTTCCGTCAGGGAATCTCCTCGATTTTGTAGAGGCATCGAATTGGATCCGTCTAAGATAAAGTCCATTCGAGTTCTGCCACCCCCGAAGAACAAAACTGAAGTCATGAGTTTGCTCGGGATGTTGAACTACATCAGTAGGTTCATTGCTTAATTCAGAGCCACGTGTGAGCCCATCTTTAAGTTATTAAAAAAAGATGTTGCTGTTAAATGGACAGGCGACTACCAAAAAGCATTCGACAGGATCAAAGACTATCTGTCAAAACACCCTATACTGGTCCCACCTGAATCGGGTAGGCCTTTATTTTTATATCTATCGGTGATGGATAATTCCTTTGGATGCGTTGTGGGGCAACATGATACGATAGGCAAAAAGGAATAAGCAATCTATTATTTGAGCAAGAAGTTCACCAATTATGAGGTTAAGTATACCCTTTTAGAAAAGACTTGTTGTGCCTTGACTTGGGTCGCTCAGAAGTTGAGGCATTATCTTTTGTCCTACAATACTTACCTCATATCCAGAATGGATCCTTTAAAGTACATCTTCCAAAAGCCAATGCCCACTTGCAGGCTTGCAAAATGGAAAATCTTGCTCACAGAGTTCGACATCGTTTATGTCACTCGCACCACAATGAAAGCACATGCTTTGGCAGATAACTTGGTAGAGAATCCAATTGATGATGATTACAAACCACTAAGCACATACTTCCCAGACGAAGAGGTCAACTCATTAGAGGAAGTAATTCCAGATGACACTATGTATGGAAGATATATTTTGATGGGGCTGTTAATATCAAAGGAGTCGGGATCGGGGGTAATCCTCATCTCACCTATTGGACAACATTACCTTGCAACGGCCCGACTTCGGTTCTTCTGGACCAATAATATGGCAGGATACGAAGCTTGTATCATGGGTTTGAAAATGGCCCTCGATATGGATGTGCATGAACTATTGGTTATGGGAGATTCTAACTTGCTTATCCGGCAAACCCAAAGTGAATGGGAGACTCGAGACATCAAGCTTATTCCATACCGAAAATGTGTGCAAGACCTGAGCAAAAGATTTAGATCCATCGAGTTCAGGTACATTCCCAGGTTTCACAACGAGCTAGCCGACGCTTTGGCTATTTTAGTCTCGATGCTCCTTTATCCAGACAACACTCATATTGATCCATTGGAAATCTAGGTTCGGAATCAACATGGTTACTACAATACAATTGAGGCAGAACCAGATGGTGAACCATGGTATCAGGACATAAAACAATTCCTGAAAATAAGAGAGTACCTAGAGCATGCTAAAGGGAGATAAAAAAAAAGAACTATAAGGCGGCTCGTTGGTGGTTTCTTCCTGAATGGGGAAATTTTGTACAAACGGGCCCCATATTTAAACTTGCTGAGATACACAGATTCCATAGAAGCTGAACAGATCATGAGTGAAGTGCATTCCGGGGTATGTGGGCCTCATATGAATGGATATATTTTGGCAAAGAAGATTCTGCGGGCAGGGTATTATTAGCTTACTATGGAGCGAGATTGCTTTGGTTTTGTTTGCAAGTGTCACCAATGCCAGATTCATGGTGACCTGATTCACTCGCCTCGGTCAGAATTACACCCCATGTCCTCTCCTTGGCCTTTGTTGCTTAGGGAATGAATGTTATTGGGCCAATCGAGCCAAAGGCTTCAAATGGGCATAGATTCATTTTGGTCATCATTGATTACTTCACCAAATGGGTGGAGGCAGTTACTTTCAAAGCAGTAACCAAGAAACCAATGTTAGACTTTGTTCATTCCAACATCATCTGTCGCTTTGGTATCCCAAAGACCCATTATCACTGACAATGCAGCCAATCTAAATAGTCATCTTATGAAGGAGGTATGCGAGCAATTTAAAATTGTGCATCGCCATTCTACCCCTTACCGACCACAAGCCAATGGCGTTATTGAAGCTACTAACAAAAACATCAAGAAGATACATCAAGAAGATTCTTAGGAAGATGATCCAAGGGTCCAGGCAATATCATGAAAAGTTTCCTTTTGCTCTTTTGGGATACCGCACGACTGCTCGCACATCAGTAGGTGCAACTCCTTATCTGTTGATATATGGAATAGAAGTTGTAACACCGGCCAAAGTCGAAATTCTCTCTCTTCGAATCATTGTGGAATCGGAGATTGAAGACATTGAGTGGGTTAAGACCCGATTAGAACAGCTAATACTGATTGATGAAAAACGGCTAGCAGTAGTGTGTTTTGGCCAGTTATACCAGCAAAGAATGGCACGCGTTTATAACAAGAAAGTGTGCCCACGGCATTTTGAGGTAGGCCAGCTCATTTTGAAATGCATCCTTCCGCACCTAGTAAAAGCTAAAGGAAAGTTCGCCCCGAATTGGCAAAGACCCTACATCATCAAGAAAGTGTTACCAAAAGAGGCCTTGCACTTGGTAGATGAAGAAGGACTGGTACCAGACATGACTATTAATGCAGATACAGTCAAAAGATATTATGTTTGATATATACCCATTGCGAAAACTTTCACGCATGATTTTCTCAGATCGAGATGACGAAGGTTATCACTGCTCATTATCTCAAATAGGTGTCACCCTTTTGTTAACCATTTTGAGTTGTATTTGTTGTCTTTATTTTCCATCTTTTTGGAACTTGTGTACTTGTAAAAGCAAAAAACAAAATCTGAGTCAGTGAACTACGTTCGACCTGATTCCGAAAGGATATGTAGGCAACCTTACCCTGGGTTCGGTCCCATCACAATAAAAAAATCCATATCCACCAATACTCCATAACTGAGGCAGAAGTTTGTTTTATTTTTATGGTAATTTTATAAAAAGGGTTCCAAAAGTTGCAATTCAGCTCAAATTTCTTTTCACCTTTCCCCTATTAAAACCTTCTTATCGGTCTTTGAAGAATGCTTAAGTCATCATGCCAAGGGTGTTGGACAACTTGCCACGTGCAGTGTCTTAGTCAAGGGCAATGAAAAAAAAAATGAGAGAGTTTTATTGGTAAGAACCTGTAAAGGCACCATAAGGCGACAGTGAATAGAGAAATGAGAAAGGTCAGTTAGCAAAAATCCGCAAAGGATGCTACTAGCCGAATGAGGGTCTTCGATACTCTGGCATGAGCATAACCAAGACAGTTTCAAGATGAACATTTGCGATGGATTTTGAGAATTAGACAGCTCAGATGGATTAAGCGTCCAGTCCAAAATGTATGACATGATTCATTGAAGTCGACACATACCTATAGATAAGTCTCCCTATTCCTCTCCCCCGAAAGGGGCACCTTTTGTATAGACACAATTCCTTTTTTCACTTTCAATTGCTTTTCTATTTTTACCCATAATTTTTCTTTGAGTCCTTTTTCGGTCTAATCTTGCATCAAAAGCAAAGAAAAGAAATGGCTGCAAAACTGACTACAGTTTCCCTATAATACCAAGAACAATTTGGGGTATATACGGCATTGATGAAGGTACAAATCCATCTGTGATCTCTTTTGATAAGACGAACAAAGTGTCTTAGAGTAACTGAAAAGGTTGCCTAAGCGAGACTTGCTTCATGGGAAAAGTTGACAAGAAATACAGACACGAACCGGTACTGGGTGCAAGACAAATAAGTTTGATTTTAAAGGAAATTTGCCTTGCCTTAGGGACAAGGGTTAGCGGTACCATGGACATTCGGATATGAAACAGTCGGGGGCAACATCGGCGAGCCAAGGTCTCCGGGAAGCTATACAGAGTATCCAAGCATCTTGGTACCATACTGACAGAATCAGTTCTTCTACGGCAGTGGCCGTGACTTCAAGTTACTTAGGGCATCAAGGCCACAAACCAACCATCACTTTGAAAACTCACAGTTTTTCTTTGTTTGAAGCAGGAACAAAGTAATGCAGAATGGCGATTCTCAAAGGACGAATATCACCAAAGGTAAGTTCCTCAAAATTTCCATTTTATTTTATTTTCAGCATGCATCACTATTGTCCATACCTCTCATTTTCGTAGCTTAACCAAGGTAGAATCTTTTCGCTTAGGGGGATCCAACTCATATTTTCTGGTAGAAGTACTCTTCGCCCATACTTTCTTTTGTAGCTTAATCTAGGTAGAACCTTTTCGCCTAAGGGGATTCAGCTCATATCTCCGGGTAGAAGCACTCTTCTCCCAGGCTTATTTTTCATAGCTTAACCCAGGTAGAACCTATTCGCTTTGGGGGATCCAGCTCATATCTCCGGGTAGAAGTACTCTTCGCCCAGGCTTGTTTTACATAGTTTAACCCATGTAGAACATATTCGCTTAGGGGGATCCAGCTAATATTTTCGGGTAGAGGTACTCTTCACCCATTCTTGTTTTATGTAGCTTAACACAGTTAGAACTTATTCGCTTAGGAGGATCCAGCTCATATTTCCGGGTAAAAGTACTTTTCGCCCAGGCTTTCTTTCGATACTTAACCCAGGTAGAACCTGTTCGCCTAGGGGGATCCAACTCATATTTTCGGGTAGAAGTACTCTTTGCCCAAGCTTATTTTTCGTAGCTTAACCCAGGTAGAAGTTTTTCGCCTAGGGGGGTCAAGCTCATATCTTCGGGTAGAAGTACTCTTCGCCCAAGTTTGTTTTTCGTAGTTTAACACCATGTAGAACCTTTTTTCACCCAGGATGATTCAACATTTTTTCAGTAATACAGGGTATAACCCCTGGTTACATTTTCCTTTCAGTAATACAGGGTACCAACCCCTAGTTATATTTTCTTTAGTAATACAGAGTACCAACCTTTGGTTACATCCTGTTTCAGTAATACAGGGCACTAACCCCTGGTTACCTTTTTTTTTTCCAGTAATACAAGGTACCAACCCCTGGTTATATTTCATTACCAATATAGGGTATACCAATCCCTAACTGTATTTTTCGACATAGGGTCACCATTTCTTAGTTGATGTTATTTAAGGCATGGGGTACATCACCCCTAGCCTCCTTACCAGTATAAGGTACACCAATCCCTAGCTGTGTTTTTCAACATATGGTACACCACTCCTTAGTTGAGTCGAGCTGAAATGTAGGGTAAACCACTCCTTGATCTCCTTGCAAGTATAAGGTATACCAATCCCTTGCTGTGTTTTCCAACGTTGGGTACACCAATCCCTAGTTGATATGATCTTAAATGCAGGATACCCCACTCCTTGGTATCTTTGTTAATAAGGGATACACCATTCCCTAGCCACAATTTTTCCAACATAAGGTACACCAATCCTTAGTTGAGACACCATTTAGACAATCAGGGTACACCATTCCCAAAGAATCATATTTTTCCAGGGTACACAAATCCCGACCTTTTATTGTTTTTAATAATGAAGTAGTATAGAGTTTTTGTTATAATAAATCACGAAATTTTTCTAGTGAAAACTGGGGCAGAAAAATTTCGTTCGTTTGTTTGTTTTGGTGTCTAGACCGGCCATGATGTATGGGGTTGAGTGTTGGCCCGTTAAGAACTCACATATCCAGAAGATGAAAGTAGCAGAAATGAGGATGTTGCGGTGGATGTGCGGGCACACTAGGATAGATAAGATTAGGAATGATGATATTCGGGAGAAGGTGCATGTGGCTCCCATTGATGACAAGATGCGGGAAGCGAGGCTTAGATGGTTCGGACATGTTCAGAGGAGAAGCCCAGATGCTCCGGTACGGAGGTGTGAGCAGCTGGTTGTGGAGGGCACGAGAAGAGGTAGAGGGCGGCCTAAGAAGTATTGGGGAGAGGTGATCAGGCAGGATATGGCGAGGCTCCAGATTTCTGAGGACATGACACTTGATAGGAAGATGTGGAGGTCGAGTATTAGGGTTGTAGGTTAGGAGGTAGTTGAGTCGTGCCTTACTTCGTACCATTGTGGGACTAGCCATTTAGGGGTTTTGTCTAAGATAGCTAGTGGCAATGTTGTGGCTTACTATTTCGCTTTTTAGTGTATGTCCTATTTACTAGCTATCACTTTTGCTTTGCATCTTTCCTCTAGATTTCACGGTGTTCCTATTTTTCTTATGATTGTTGTGGCGATACTAATATTTACTAATATTGTCTCCCTTTGCTTTGCATCTTTCTTCTGGATTTCATGGTGTTGCTATTTATCCTATGAGTATTGTTGTGATACTAATATTGTCTCCCTTTTTGTCCTTTTATCTTCTTTTTTTTTTAGCCGAGGGTCTTTCGGAAACAGCCTCTCTACTCCTTCGGAGTAGGGGTAAGGTCTGCGTATACACTACCCTCCCCAGACCCCATTAATGGGATTTTACTGGGTTGTTGTTGTTGTTGTTGTTGTTGTTTGTTTTGGTGTCTGAGCAGGTTTTACCTCGAGGCACAGGGTTCGAGATGAGCAAAAGAAGAATTGTCAATCCAGAATAAAGAAAAGAAAACAAAAAGAAGTGAATCCAAAATGCAGAAGCGGATAAAAATATGTGGATTGCTCGAGACATGACTGAAATCACGAGCATTATATTTCTCGTTTTGATTAGAAGAAGTCGTAGAAGAATGAACTAGCACCTAAAGTAGCAAGCATCAAGTTTCTGATGAAAGTCTACGTGAAAAACAGTCAAGACTCAAAATCAAATTTTATAAGACTTATAAATAGGAATCTTGTAACTCATAGCTGATAGGTTTGTTTAGTTTCTTTTGATTTTGATGTAATAACAAGACCACATACCGGAGCCTCGACGAAACCTCACTCGACTCTCCAACTCATCATTCCATCACTCTTCTTAAACTACACATGACCTGATTCCCTTATAACCCGGGATATGTAGATCGTCCAAACCAGGACTCGGTTGCACTCTTTTCTCTTATTTCTTCCCTTTTGAATAGTGGTATGGCCAAAAATTAGTCATATCGCTCATCTTTTGTTTGCCTGAAAACTCTTCATGTTTTCAAGCAAAGAGGGGCATGCTGTGAGCACCTAATTTTTTACCATGCTTGAATTCTTTTCACTCATCTCACCAATACCTCACTTCCCACTCCATCTTTCCCGCTCCCATTTCCCCCACGTGTATCCCCACTCCACTTTCCCACTCATTCCCCACTCATGTCCCCACTATACTTTCCTACTTTACTTTCCCACTCTTTGTGCCTCACTCCATGCCCCCACTTTCCCCTCATAAGATTCGTCCCCCTAATTCCCATCTTCTCTGAAGAAAAAACGGACCCCCTCCCTCAAATAAAAACCTTAGCCGCCCCGTCTCCCTCCGGGACTCCCTCCGATTTGCATCACTCGCCCATTTCCTTTCACGCAAAAAGGCAGACGAGAGTTCACCATCATACACACACTATTCACACTCTTCTTATTCTCGTTCACTATCACCTTCAAAAATAGCTGAAACATTTTTCTGGATTAAAAAACAAATTGATTTCGAGTGGTAATCGAGCTGTAGATTTGCTCGTTTGGTCGTTGGTTTGTTACTGTTTTTGTTGTTGGATCTCGCCTTCTATTTCAGACTTTTATTTGTTGTCTTCAGTTTATTTTCGGTTGTCTAGGTATGTATACATTTACCCAAAATCCTCTTTTGAATTTGAATAAATATTTGGATTGTTGACTCTATGAATATGTTCAATATTTTGTATTCCTTGTGTTCGACTACCAGATCTGTTCGGTTTTGTTTTCTCTGTCACGTATTTGATCATGATTCTTTGTTTTGAGATGAAGGTGTAAATCGGAATTTCTTGCCAACTGATTTTTAATTGTTATTGACATTTGACTTACCTGAACTAAGCACGTTAATAGTGGAAATATCATTATGTTTAACACTTTTTTGGTTGTAATTTTGATTCCTTCATTATCTTGTGAAATAGTTTATAATGACAAAAATGGTTTTCTCACTTGAAGTAAGTCGTTATTAGCCCCACTGTTAGCTAATCTATGTGACTTCAAGCCAAGAATGGTACAACCGACTATAAATCCTCAAGATACAAAAGTATGGAATTGCGTTTGATCATTTTATTATAGCTTAGATAATAAAATCACTCCCTTAAGTCCACAATGCTCTTTTATATATATATATATATATATATATATATATATATATATATATATATTCAAGCCTTACAATGATCTCAAACTATCTTAGGAAAATAGTTAACTTATGAATCTTCGTAGGATGCTTTAGGCGCATTCCAATCTATTATTGTGATTATGTACACGTTTGCGTGATATAATTATGATTTCCAAAATCAAGGTACGCGTTCGCGCGACATTGGCCAAAAAACAATCTTAATAATTAATAAAGCGTGATTAATTGTGTACACGTACGCGTGAAATAATTTTACCAAATAAAACGGATTCAATCACACATGGTTCGTTTCAAGATAATTCCATAACACCATAATTAAAAGCGATAAAAGATAAAATACACATAGGTTCTAAAAATATGTAATTAAATAATTAATTAAGCCAGGTATGATTAAAAGTGACCGTGCTAAAATTACAAAACTCGGGAGTGCCTCACACCTTCTCCCGGGTTAACAGAATTCCTTATCCGGTCTTCTGTATTCGCGGACCATAATTCGGAGTTAAATACTTACTCGATTTGAGATTTTAAAATAAACCAGTGACTTGGGACACTATATTAATATTCTAAGTGGCAACTGTAATTGAATAAATAATCTCATTTTAAATAATATTACTTTAATTGGAAAAACTCCCTATCCCTCGAGAAAAAGGAGGTATGACACCGGTGGATCCGTATCATGATTTGGGACTTGGGCGTATGTCCGGAATTAAATTTGAAAGTCCCTAGCTTGAATTATCGCCTTTTGACGGAAACTAGAAATTTAAAAGTTTAAAGAATTCCTAAATTTGGCCATAATTGAATTTTTGTTGTTACCGGAACCTGATTTGGATTCTGAGAGTTCGATCAGCTTCGTAACAATATTTATCATTTATGCATAAAATTTGAAGTTATTCCGAGATGCGAAGGCACGTTTTCCGTAAGTTTTTGAAAAAAATAAAAAATAAAAGATTTGATTTTATAAAGCTTGAATTTCTAAAGTTTGACTGGAGATTTGACTTTTAAGCAAACGACTATGGAATAGAATTTTGATGATTCCAATAGTTTCGTATGGTAGTTTCGGACTTTGGCGCATGTCCGGATTTGGATCTGAAAGTCCGTAGGACAATTCGATGCATTTTTGTGAAAGTTGAAAAATAGAAGATTTTTGAAAAATTTGACCAGGAGTTGACTTTATTGATATAGGGGTTGAAATTAGATTCTAGAAATGGGAACAACTGCATTATGTCATTTATGAAATACATGCAAAATTTGAAGTCATTCCGGATTGATTTGATACGTTTCGGCACAAGATATAGAATTTGGAAAATTTCATAAACTCATAAGTTCAATTCGATGTGTGATTCATTGTTTCGGTATTGTTTGATGTGATTTCAGGCCTCGACTAAGTTCTTATTATGTTATGAGACTTGTTGGTATATTCGGACGGGGTTCCGAGTGGCTCAGGTGAGTTTCAGAGTGGTTTCGAACCATTTCTAGGCCATTTTTAATTGCTGATATTTGGCTACATCTGTGTACATCGCGAGAAATTTCTGTTGCATAGGGCTGAAGTTTGAAGCTTATATCTCGCAATCTATAAGAAATTTGGAGATGATCCAAAAATAAAAATTATAGCTCTTTGTGTTTAGTTTTCTTAAATGCAAACTGTTTGTCATTTGGAATTATGTACAAGAAGTTATGGTTGATATACTACAGGCTATCTGGGAAGAGTTTTAGAATCACGAAGAAGAAATGTTTTCTGCATAGGGCTAAATTTAGGAGCTTATATCTCGACATATATAAGGGATTGGGAGATGAGCAAAACATAAAAGTTGTAGCCCTTGGTGTCTAGTTTTCAAAAAATTAAACCATTCATCATTTGGACATTTGTACAGAAAGTTATTATCGATTTACTGGAGACTGGTACTGCAGTTTTCACTACAGTTTTTGCTTGGAAATAAGTTGAAATAGGTCGCATTTTAAAGATGCTGCCTACATGGACAGAAGCTATATTTCAGGGTTTCATCTATTTTAACATATTTGGGGCTATGGAGCTCGGATTGAAGCGATGTTTGAGGCGATTTTTACCATATGGATTGGGGTAAGTGTTCTATATCCAAAAGTAATTATACTTCATGATTCCATGGTTATTTTCATAATTATTAGTGAATCAAATAGAAGAAATTGGAGAAATTTGTAAAACTTTTTTTTTAAAAAAAATGAAAATTTAAGATTTGGAGGTCGATTCGTTATCGAAATTTGATAAAATTGATATGGTTGAACTCGTATCGGAATGGTTATTCGGATTTCGTCAATTTTTGTCGGGTTCCTAGATGGCCCCGGGACTGACTTTTAGAATAAAAATTAAAAATTGACGTATTTATCCGAAATTATTTTCTATGAACATTAATTATTTTATAAAATTATTTTGACTAGATTAGAGCCGTCCGAAGATCGTTTCGCGCAAGAAGACTGCTTTAGAATATCAGCCTAACTTCATTAAGGTAAATGCCTTGTCTAACTTTGTGGGAGGGAAACCACCCCTTGGGATTTGAGATGATTGTTCCATTTGTGTTATGTGAAGGTCGTGTACGCGAGGTAACGAGTGGGCACATGACCTATATATATGGTATTTGACCAGTCTGGACTGTTACGTTTCCTTCATGTAATTAATTGCAACTATCGTTTCATGACTACATCTTTTGTTGTTAGAATTATTTGTATGTGCTTTACTTAAAATTGTTAGCACATGTTCCATCTTTGTTGTCAAGATCACGTTATATGCCAATTATTGATCGTAACTACTCGTTGAATTCATGTTTTACTGTCACGACCCGAAATTCTCACATTCGGGACCGTGGTGGCACCTAACATTTCACTTGCTAGGCAAGCCAACGTTAGAAAAATATTAACCATTTTTAAACAAATCAATTTAAGCGCGAGCTACTAGGATATATCCCCGAATCATCAAAATACATCCCCGAATCTGGTGTCTCAATTGCACGAGCTACTAGGATAATACAAATAATGGTCTAAATAAAATTTAAGTTGTTTGAAAGATAATACACAGCTAAGATAAGATAGAAGGGGATTTCAGAACTGCGGACCCAGTGCAGTTATACCTCAAGTCTCCTCTAGGTAGCTGAATCCGAGCAAGTCTATGGTACGTCACTGGGACCATCTCCAAAATCCGCACAAGAAGTGCAGAGTGTAGTATGAGTACAACCAACCCCATATACTCTATAAGTGTCGAGCCTAACCTCGACGAAGTAGTGACGAGGCTATGACAAGACACGTACGTAAATAACTTGTACAAATAAATACAAATGTGAAACAACAATGACACAAGAAATAAAAATTTATAAATTTGGGAGGGAACATGGGAAGGGGAATGATATAGAAATTTTAGCAGCAGAAGTGGCACGTAACAGCCAATTAATTCATCAATAATAAAATGAGCAACTCATAATATGAAAATGGAACGACACCACCTTTCGTGCTTTTACTCTCATTCCTCCCACAATTTGATAAATAAATAATAATAATTGGCACGACATCACCCTTCGTGCTTTAACTCTCTTTTGGCACGGCATAACCCTTTGTGTTTTTATACTCTCTCAAAATGGCACGGCATTACCCTTCGTGCTTTTACACTCAAAAATGACACGGCAACACTCTTCATGCTTTTACACTATTTCTCACCATAACAATGATAGTATAAATAATAAAAATAGCACGGCATCACCCTTAGTGCTTTTACACTCTTTCTCACCATATTCAACAATAATTAAATCAATAAAATTTTCATGAATAATGATCAAATAATCAATAATAAACTTAACCAGGAATATCTTAATTAAATATGCAATTATTCAAAATGAAATAAATTCCTCCAGCATGTTTTGACTCAACCACAATGCCTAAGTACTCGTCACCTCACATATATGTTGTACCCGCACATTAAATCACGTAGCAAATAGAGAAATAAATCATACTCCCTCAAGTCAAGGTTAGCCACGACACTTACCTCGTTTTGCAACCAAATTCAAGATTCCAATAAACCTTTGCCTCGCGAATTCGTGTCCGAAATCCTCAAATCTAGTCATAAATAATTCAATATACTCAATACAAATCGTAGGAATTGATTCCATATGAATTTACTAATTTTTCGGATTAAAATCTGAAATTCATTTTAAAAATCAACAATGGGGCCCACGTCTCGAATCTCGAAAAAACTCACAAAATACGAATACCCGTTCCGAGAAGATTCTAACCATACAAAAATTATCAAATTCCGATGTCAAATGGACCTTCAAATCCTAAATTTTTATTTTTGGAAAGTTTTACAAAAATTCCAATTTCTTCCATCTAAATCCGAAATAAATGATGAATATAAATATGGATTTATGAAATATCATCAATATATGATAAGGAACACTTACCCAGTTCAAAATCGTGAAAAACTCCTTCAAATCGCCCAAAAACTGAGGTTTTAAAACCTAAACGAAATGAAGAAAAATGGTCATTTTCGACCCCTTAATGTTCTGCCCAGTCTCGTATTTGCGGGCAAAATGTCGCATATACGGCCTCGCATTTGCAAGACCAGGGCCACATTTTCGAAGCCAAGCATCCAAGTGAGTTCTGCATCTGCAAAAAAATGGCCGCATTTCCGACTGCGCGAAAGGGCAAGAAGGAGCCGTAGAAGCGACGAGATGCGCATTTGCGATCGGCTGGCCGCAGAAGCGGTGTCGCACCTGCGATCAAAGCTTCACAGAAGCGAAGCTTCCTTCCCAGCCTCAATGTCGCATAAGCGACATTTCCTTCGCAGAAGAGGGCACGCACCTGCGGCCAAAATTGCGCAGGTACGACACACCAGAACCATGCCTATAATTTTTACAAAAATGGTCTGAAACTCATCCAAAACTCATCCGAGCCCCTCATGACCTCGTCCAATTATACCAACCAGTCCCATAACATAATACGGACTTACTCGGAGTCTCAAATCACATCAAATAATATCAAAATTATAATTCACACCTCAATTCGTACTTTTGAGTTTCAAACTTTTCAATTTACAAAACTCGTGCCGAAACATATTAAACGAATCCGAAATGACTTCAAATTTGGCGCACAAGTCATAAATGACATAACAGAGCTATTCAAATTTTTAGAATCTCAATCCGAGTCCGATATCAATAAAATCAAATCCGTGGTCAAACTTTGGAATCTATAAGCTTTCAAACTTCAAATTTTTAACAAATGACGATAACTCAATCTAGGGACCTACAAATTAAATTCCGGACATATGCCCAAATCCCAAATCACAATATGGAACTACTGGAACTGTCAAAATACTGATTCGGGTCCGTTTACTCAAAATATTGACCGAAGTCAACTCAATTGAGTTTTAAAGCTCTATTTTACATTTTAATCAATTTTTCATATAAAAACTTTTCGGAAAATTATTCGGACTGTGCACGTAAGTCGAAAAATAATAAATAGTGCTATTTGAGGTCTTAGAATACAGAAATAAATGTTTAAATTAAAGATACCATTTTGGGTCATCACATTTACGTGCTACATGCCTTAATTGTTAATTGATGCTCATAAATTGTGCCTTAGCTTATGGATTGTCATTTCCTTGCTATTTGATTTCGTGAGCTATCATGTAGCATTTTTCATTAGTTGTGATTTCTTTGTATAGCCTCATTATTTCTTTTGATTTTGTGGTATACCATAGTTGGTTGTAAATCGGTTGACTAATATTGTGAGGGATCGGGTT
The DNA here is from genome assembly GCA_000715115.1 of Nicotiana otophora. Taxonomy (NCBI): domain Eukaryota; kingdom Viridiplantae; phylum Streptophyta; class Magnoliopsida; order Solanales; family Solanaceae; genus Nicotiana; species Nicotiana otophora. Next base: position 31,305 of record AWOL01S0115415.1, read on the forward strand.
GCATGCCGCAACAAATATAATTTAATATTGAGAGGGATCGGGTTGCATGCCGCAATAGATATGATTTAATATTTAGAAGGATCGCGTTGCACGCCGCAACATATATGATTTATTATTGTAAGGGATCGGGTTGCACGCCGCAACAGATATGATTTAATATTGTGAGGGATCGGGTTGTACGCCGCAACAGATATGATTTATTATTGTAAGGGATCGGGTTGCACGCCGCAACAGATATGATTTATTATTGTAAGGGATCGGGTTGCACGCCGCAATAAATGTACAAATATGAAATTATTGTGATATTAAAGTTAATTCCGATTGTGATTCTAACGATGAATTTCATGCTAGGACGGTTACTGTGGTTTCTTAAATCACTTCATTGTATTTTAGTTATAATTAATTAATCATCAATATATTAAAAATAGAACAATATGGACTTCTTGTGTGAGTCATGCATCATATGTGATATGTTAAGTTGTTGGGAATTTAGCAGAGGTAAATGAAAGAATTTTCAAGTTGTTCCACTTGTGTGTCTATCAAAAATATAACTCATATCTTATTTGGAGATTTACTAAATTAAATGGTGATTATATTTTTACTCTAATTGATATCTCAACCTTCTCATTATCTCATTGTCGTGTAATTTGCATGAAAAATTATTATTTTATTTTACTTTAATAAATCCCATATTTATCTCGTTAAAACTTGATTGAATGTCTTATTTTGTATAAATACAATATTTTATCGATCTCATATACTTCTAAACTAAACTCAATTGATATTCTATTTGTATAACCTCTCCACTATTTTACCTTATTTAAATCCTAAATTGGCTTAATGATTCATTTGATGCTTCAGTGTATTTAATTTGAAAACTGTATTTAATTATGTTTAAATTATTCATTGGTCATCTTGGTTGATATTGATACGGAAATTAAACACATGGTAGCACGAGGATTTTGCCGTGCAAAAGTGATTCGGAAGATATGGGCACAAGATGCCACATGTGTAAGAATTAAAAGTTGTGAATCGTGAATTGAGATTTCGAGGAGTGATATCTCGGGTAATTTATGTTGAAATACATGCACCATAAATAATTTAATTGATTGATTTGTCATATGATTCCTTACTTGAACCCATTCATATGTCATTTGTACTCTGACTATGTTATTGCTTAATTACTTGATTGTTTTCTCGTTGCTATCAGTGTTCTCATTGTTGATTTGAATTGGCAATTCTTCTGTTATTGGCCTTACATTGATATTCTTTCCTTATTAGCTTTATGTAGCATTTTGTACAGGTTTATATATCTGGTAGGTGTCTTGACCTGGCCTCGTCACTACTCACTCTACCATGTTTAGGATTGATACTTACTGGGTACCGCTGTGGTGTACTCATGTTACTCTTCTGCACATTTTTGTGCAGATCCAAGTACCTCAGAGTTGTTGATATTCATGTTATCTGATCGTGCATCTCTGCGGAGACTCAAGGTACACCTGTTGTCGCGTTCATAGACCTCAGAGTCACCTTCTGATATTTTCTTTGTGTTGTTTGATACTATTCGTTGTACTTAGAGATTTTCTAGTAAACTCTGTAGAGCTTGTGACTTGTACTACCGGTTTTGGGATTTGTAAAAAAAATTCTATTTCATATTTAATAATTATTGGTTGAGTTGCCACTAATTCAGTAAGTGTTAGGCTTACCTAGTCCCTAAGATTAGGTGCCATCACGACATCATACGGAGGAAAATTTGAGTTGTGACACCCAACCACGAAGATGATTCCAAGGTCAATCAATACATCACAAACAATATTATCAATACTACAAATTTGCCTTTTGACCTACCTATAAAAACTCTATCCTTAATCCGTCAAATTTATGTACCACCACTAAATAACCTACAATCTTTTGGCCAAATAATATAGGGTCTTACCTCCTCAGGACAATTCTCAGTAAAATATCTTTATAAAGAATTAACTGGCACAAATAACCACTACTCATACACTTGGATATGGAAATTTAAGCTACCACCTAAAATAATTCTTTTTCTGTGGTTGTTTTCCCACCAACGACTGCCCATTGCCACTCACTTTTATAAATTACATATCACCACTTCAAACATCTTTACAATCTTCCTACAAAGTGATGACACAATCAATCATCTACTCTTCCAATGCACAAACGCTCAACAGATATGGGCCCAATTAGGCCTAACAAATGCTCTACACTGTATAGATATACCAAATACCCACCCTATTCAAATAATTAATACATTACTCCATACCAAAAATAATCTTCCGCTAAACCTACCTTCACGATTATTAGTTCCATATACTACATGGTATATATGGAACCTCCGTAACCTGTTTATCTTTAAACACCAACCAACCACCCCAAAAGTTCAGCAACTAATTTCCCAAGCAGTTGAATATAACTATATTATCCAATAAAAGACACAAAAATCACCATCACACCCATGTATGTCAAATGTTACCCACAAACAAATGGAATTATTAAATTAAATACCGACGGATCTTCTAAAGGACGCACCCCCATAAATGGTATAGGCGGAGTTTTTAGAAATGATACAGCCAATTGGTTACTTGGATTCATGGGCGCACGACCCACATAAAACTCTACATATATGGAATTATGTGCATTACTACAAGGATTACAATTAGCATGGCATCATCACTTCGTCCCATTAGAAATCAACGTGGGTTGCACATAGGTAATATCTATGTTAATCCACCACAATTTACACTACTCATCTTTGTTGCTGGAATGTAGGTACTTGCTACGCCAACTGGGTAACCCATGCATCAAGCACACATACGGGGAGCACAATTGTGTTGCAGATGAACTTGCACAATACGGAGTCACACAAAACTCATCGGAGCAGACTCTCATTCTGCACCAATCACCAAACTTTTTAAATCAGCAACTTATGGACGACCAAGAAACACAACAATGCCTACATCAACAAACAACATGTATTTTGTGTATTACTGAACATGATAATGGCAATAATATTATAGCATAGCCTAGTGTCACGTTCTTGCTATGCCAAGTCAGCCTTACTACACTCAAGATCGCTAAGAGAATGGTAGAAAGAACACAAGAGAATTGTTAATGGAAGCTTTATATTAGAGAGAACTTGAATTGTTTGCTTGATGAAATACAAATGAATTCCCCCCTTTATATACTAGTCTCCTAGGGGCTAGTATGTAAATATTAATTGTTACATAAATCCTTAATATTTATAAGATAAGGACTTCCTCTAGAATTCTCTAAAAGCCTAGAAGATTCCAAGGACTTTCCTAGTAAATCCATAAGGATCTAGGGTCTTCCAAAGGAAATATCCATACTTCTCTAGAATCTTCTCACAAATGCAAGTCTTCCTCCTATGTAAGCTTCCACATGGCATTAATATATGCCAAATGGTGCCTACATGGCATGATGACATAACGAGTCATCACACTCTCCCCCACCTAATGTTGCGACGACCGCGGCGCAATGTTGCTGCATAAACTCTCGGATCTTATCTTTGAATTGCCATAAATCTTCATATCATTCCCATGTGGCCTCCTCCGGTGATTTCCCCTTCCAATGGAAGAGGAACATAGCGGTGGCTTTTTGCCCTTGTTTTCGCCTGGCTTGGTAATCCATGATAGACTCAATCTCCCTATCATGCGATGAGGTGATAGTCATAGGCGCTCGACTTGATTGGCCCCTACTCGGATCATCTTTATCTTCATGATATGGCTTAAGCATGCTGGCATAGATTTTGATGGCTTACCAAGATACGATGGTATGTCAAGCTTGTATGAGATCTTGCCTACCTTGGAGACTATCTTAAATGGCCCCTCATACTTGCAAATCAGATTTTGATGCATGCCCCGGAGTGCCTTAAACTGTCTTGGGTTAAACTTCACCATGACCATGTCCCCAACACTATAGTCTATGGGACGCCGCTTATGATCTGCAAACTTCTTCATCTTCTTAGTTGCCTTATCCAAGTAAGACTTAGCAGTGTCAAGCTGCTCCTCCCATATTTTGGCCATATTATAAGCCCCCTAACTCTTTCCCTCGAACGCTGCTAGTAATGAATGTGGAGTTTGTGTCTATTGGCATGTGGCTAGCTCAAATGGCGTCTGCCCCGTGGACTCACTCCGCTGCAAGTTATAAGAGAATTGGGAGATGTCTAGGAGCCTTGCCCAATATTTCTGATGCGCGCTTACATAATGCCTCAAGTAGCATTCTAGTAAGGCATTGACCCGTTTCGTTTGTCCATCTGTCTGTGGGTGGAAACTAGTGGAAAAGTGCAGTTCCGTGCCAAGTATGTCGAATAATTCTCTCCAAAGGTTTCCAGTAAAACGGGTGTCTCGATCACTGATAATATGACTTGGTAAGCCCCAATACTTCACCACATTCTTAAATAATAGCTTGGGCTTCCTTGGCAATGCAACCTGGTGAGGCAGGCATGAAGGTGGCATATTTGAAAAATCTATCCACGACCACCATAATAGTACAATAACCATCAGACTTCGGTAGGCAAGTGATAAAGTCCATAGTCACGCTCTCCCATGGATGCTCTGCAACTGGTAGTGGCTCCAAAAGCCCTTCGGGTTTTTGTTTCTCAACCTTGTCCTGTTGACAGACAAGACAAGTCTGCACATAACACTCTATGTCATCTCGTATGCATGGCCAGTAGTAGAATGACTCAACCAAGGCCCTAGTGCGACGTTGTCCTGGATGACCATCCCATATTGTGTCATAACTCTCCCTTATGATCCGCCGTCTAATGTCTCCAAACTTAGGCACGTAGACCCGCCGACTTGTGGTAAGCAGTAGACCGTCTTCGACCCAAAAACGTCATGCTGCATGCCTTCTTTTATAGCCTCACGGATGTCCCATCTTGTTGAAGTGATTGCAGCAAGCTCGGCCTTCCGGCTCAAGGCATCGACTACAACATTACCTTTGCTCGGCTTATACTCCAGCTCAAAATCAAATTCGGCCAAGAAATCCTGCCACCTAGCCTGTTTTGGTGTGAGCTTCTTCTGCGTCTGAAAGTAGCTAGTAGATACATTTGTCGATCTTGACCACGAACCTCGACCTGAGCAAATAATGTCGCCATGTACGAAGGCAATGCACAATGGCAGTCATCTCCTTCTCTTGCACCGTGTAACGCCGCTCCGTCTCATTTAACTTGCGGCTCTCAAATGCTATGGGATGCTTATCCTGCATCAAGACACCCCCAATGGCAAAATTTGAGACATCAGTATGCACCTCGAATGTCTTGGCAAAGTCAGGTAATGCCAAGACTGGCTCCTCTGTTACAGCTGCCTTGAGGTCTTCAAACGCCCTTTGACAATGCTCCATCCAAACCCATGGCTTGTTCTTTTTTAGCAACTCGGTCAATAGTGCGGCCTTTGCTGAGTAGCCACTGATGAACCGACGATAGTAGTTAACAAGGACAAGGAAGGATCTCAACTCAGTTACCTTTATAGGTGCCTCCCACTCCGTGATAGCACGTACCTTAACCTTGTCCATGCGTAGCTTGCCATTGCTAATAACATGGCTTAAGAAGTGCACCTTTGATTGCGCAAACTCGCATTTCTCCCTCTTGATGTATAGCTCATTCACCCGCAAGACTTGAAAAACCTTCCTTAAGTTCTCCATATGCTCCTCCAAGGTGTTGTTGTAAATGACTATGTCGTCTAGGTAGACTACCACGAATTGATCAAGGTAGGGATGAAACATCTTGTTCATAAGGGTGCAAAATGTGGCTGGTGCATTGGTTAAGCCGAAGGGCATCACCAACCACTCAAAGGCTCTATATCTCGTCACACATGTTGTCTTCGGCTCATTCCCTTCTGCAATGCGAACCTGGTAGTAGCCCTTGCGAAGATCCACCTTAGTAAAGTACTTGGCTTGCCCAAGTCTATCGAACAAGTCAGTAATGAGCGGGATCGAGTACTTATTCTTTACTGTGACCTTATTAAGTGCTTTGTAGTCTATGCACAAGCGTAGTGATCCATCCTTCTTTTTCTGGAACAATACCGGTGCGCCGAAAGGTGCCTTTGATGGGCGAATGTGACCAGCATCTAGCAACTCTTTCAATTGTTTCCTGATCTCCTCTAGCTCAGGCGATGCCATACGATATGGGGCAAATACGGGTGGCTTAGCCTCTGGCTCCAACTCAATCTTGTGATCCACCTCTCGCCTAGGCGGCAAGTGCTTAGGCAACTCCTCGGGCATGACATCTTTGTTTTCCTCAAGCAACTTCTCTATGTAAGGTAGTAGTGTCTCTTGAAAACTCTTGTCTTCCTCCAGACTTGCGATGGTTTCCACGAACTTCGGCTCCCCCTTCTTGATCCCCTTGACAACCTGCATAGCTGAGAGTTGTGCTTGGCTCTGTCCGTGTAGACACTATACGTACCATGCAAGCTCCTTCTCTCTCCATAACCAAGAGATTTTGGAGGTAGGGTCGATCAAAGTATGACAATGTCTAAAGAACTCTTGTCCTAATATGATGTCAAAGATATCCATAGCGGTTACGGTAAAGTTTGTCATACCTTTCCAAGTTCCCAATTTGATACCAACTCCGTTAGCTACCCCAAGAGCATTTTGTACCTCGGCATTCACGGTCTTGACGCCGGAGTTGGTTGGAGCAAGCTTCAATTCTAGTCTCTTTGCAGCAGCCTCAGTCACGAAATTATGAGTTGCTCCAGTATCCACCATTGTACGAGCATGCTTATTAATGATGGTGAGATCCACGTACTGGTTGCTATTCTCGGTAGGTTGGATAGATTTCTTTGTGATAGCACCACATAATCCGATCATACCTAACTGTGCGGTTCCCGAACTCTCTCCTTGCGGATGCTCCTTCCGTTTATGGACCATGGCGCTAAGGCTCTTTAGGTAGGGACAATTCCTGAAGCTGTGCGGCCCTCCGTATATCTAACATCCCTTCTTCTCGGCCTGGATCTTCTTCTTGGCGTAGCCCTGACGGACACTCAAATTTTTGGAATCTTGAGTCTTGTAGTATTATTGTTGTATCTCCTTGCCTTTTCCACGGTCTCCCCCACCTTCGACATTGTTAAACTTTGATTCTTTGACTTTCCCTTTGTCGTGCTTGTCATGCCTAAAATCCATCAATGATTCGGCCTCTACTATGGCTTGGTCTATATTTGCGACTTGTCGGCGTTGTAACTCCTGCTTAGCCCAATTTTGCAACCCGTCCATGAAGTGGAACAACAAGTCATCATTGGTCAGGTTGGGGATTTGAAGCATAAGGGTAGTGAACTCCTTGACATAGACACGTATGCTCCCTGTTTTCTTCAACTCCCTAAACTTGTGCCTTGCCTCGTACAAGACATTGTTTGGAAAGAACTGTCGCTTGAACTCGGCTTTGAACTGATCCCACATGCTAATAGTATATAGACCTTTATCCACGTCGGACATCTTCCTTCTCCACCATAGCGACTGTGCAAGCTAGAACACGACTGGGTTCTGAAACATCTAACCTCACGAACTGATTAGCCAAAGTCTGAACATCTGCAGCTAATGGCCTCTCACCAACCGGAATATA
>AWOL01S0115423.1:0-11117 GCA_000715115.1 Nicotiana otophora
GGAGTAGGGTTTCTAGATGGGTCTAGACTGGTACTCCCAAGTGGACAACTTGAGAGGGAAAGATACAGAACCATCGACTGCACCGCTGATCGACTAGTCTACCGCAAATAAGCCTTTCCGATTTAAAAAGGGTAATTTCAGGAAAGTGCGGACACTCATCACACGCTGCTATATTGATAATGGACACGAGGGGAGTATGATGCGGAGCATGCTTTATGCAGGAATAATAATACATTTTCAAGTATTTGCACGATAAAGGTACGTAAAAGCAGTAAATAAAATAGCAAAGTGAATAGGAAAAGAAGAGAAAAGAAAAGAAAGACAAAAGAAAGAAGTCAGTTTAACTCATGAAAATGTGCGAGAAAGTAACGAAACAGGTAGGGAAATAGGGATGAGAGAGTCATAATATAGCAGTCTTAGACAAGATGAAGGAGATGGAGAGAGGTCATACATGTCATAGCAATTTAAAACAAATAAAGGAGAATGAGGGAAGGGATGTGCACGTCATAGCAAATAAAGGTAAATAAATAAAGGGATGTGCATGTAATAGCAGTTTAAAGCAAATAAGAGAAAGTAATCAACATAATTCAAGTTCATTATGGTAAAAGCCTAAGTTTTCCCAACATAGTCGTCATGCTGTCGCACCCCATTTTCTCGCAAAAGCGGGATTCGACGTATGACAACTCTTTTAAAAGGAGGAAAATAAAATAGAAGAGTCGCCACCTAGCAAATTTTGAGGTGCGTTAGGGAACCTATATGCAAATAATTTTGTTTGACTAGTCAACGCCACCAAAGATTTGGTAAGGGCTTAAATTACCTCAAAGAGAAGGTGTTAGGCACTCTTTGAGGTCCACAACTGTGGGTCCCGGCCGAACTTTAGACTATGTGGATGATGTAATCAAGCTAGGTGATCAAACAAATAGAAGGGAAATTCAGAAAATGCGGAGTCTTATTAAAATACGTGAGAACCAGCATCAGTCTTAATAGTTACGCTGAGCAAGTATGTAAAGAGAGGGGAGGTCCTAAGTTTTTTAGCCTAAAGGATCACCCCGTGCAACATAAATAATACTTCGCAACTCCCTTAAGATGGGGGTTGCTCATATTATTCAGCGGGCACAGACTATATCTCCTGCTACCTGATTATTATATTGAAGTTGTTACTTGAAGGCACTCTAATTCAATTCTAAATCGTATTCTATGTGTGCACTACTTGTCCCATGCCTATGGTCCATGAGGCTTTGGATCTACTATGAGGTGGTTCTAGACTCAACTTAGGTAGCTCAAAAATGAGAAATCTAGGCGACATTCAAAACAGATAGGACTTCACGTAAAGAAAATTAAAGGCCCAAGTTAGCCTCCGCACATAAACAACAAATGCACGCGGGCAGAATAGGTAGTAGATAATTTCAGAATTAAGACTTAGAGTCCTATAGGCATGATTTCTAGGTAATTCTGAATTCCAGCATCGTATATGCAACGTTATTGTCCTCTCTAAATGGTTTAGGCGAGGAGGCAGTAAACTATTTGCAAACTCAGAATTATTAGCGCTGATTTTATAAATATGCGTCTTAAGCAGGTGACATTGTTCTATAGGCATGATTTCTAATAGTTGCATAATTAAGCAATGAAGCAGCTTTGAAAGTCCAGCATTAACAACGTTGGTCTCATAAACATCTCTTATGCGAGTGACAAAATCATATAGGAAGGATTTCTAACAATTGACAATTGGACTTGATTTTTATAACACTTTATTCCTATAGACATGTCATCTAGGTATGGCAATGTAATGAGAACAACGGAAGTAGTTGATTAAAAGATTAGAATCCTATAATCATGATATCAAGATGAGCAGTACATTAAAGGTAATAGAGTTGGTTGACCGATTGATTATTTGAAGTCCTATAGACATGGTATCTAGGTTAACAAAGCATATGTTATACATCTAATAGGCATGCTGTCTAAATGCACAATAGTAACATAGAAACGAGTATGGCAAATACTATTATATTTTAACAACGTACAAGTGAGGTGTGTATGATTTCTATTGATGTGCAGAAATAAAGCAAGTTGAATGGCACATAAAGTACGTAGACCTATAGGCATGTTTTCTACCCTTTCATGCAAATATTAGAATATCCCATCCCCTTTTCATTAATCTCCCCTATTATTCGTTATTACAAATTATTACAGGCCCAGATAATGAGTACAAGTACAGACATTACATAAAGGAACAATTGTATGCCTAGGAACAGGCCCTAAACAAAATAACCCAGTACTGACCGGGTCTTCAACATGCTTTCTTTCACACGAATAGAAGGCCCAAATCCAAACCCCTTCAAACAGGATAGTATGTCCATCATGAACTCATGCCAATCCCAACAATTAAGGATTGACCACTTAAACTAATTAGTGAGCCACACTTGAAAATCTATTAAACAGCCCTGAAGTGATGCCTCATAAGGACATGATTATATGGCACTTAACCAAAGTCGTCTAAGAACATTGGCATTTCAGAAAACAAGAGTGAAAGGATTGATTAGGAAAAGAGCATGAGAACTATGAGAATCAACATGGCTTAATCTTCAACAAGGGGGTTTTACACAGAAGGAAACGTAAGTTCATGCATGATCCATTATTCAACAAATAATGGGAGTGACATGCTAAACACAGTCAAACATTAGAAAACCTTATAGGCCTATTTACTTAGGTCGAACACATACAATGCCAAGCTTCAGAAATCAAGCTTAAGGCATGATAATAGAATGTCTAACATGAGAGCCTAGTAAGAATTGCGTAGCAGAATAGATTCATGAGCAAATACTTAATTGAATGTGAGATAACTTTAACATGCTAAGTATCAGTCGATACCAGGAGCACTTATGGTAAACAAGCGACATGTCAATTTCATATTAATAGGACATGCAAGTATCAAACTTTGTACTAGTTGGCCACACATAGGAGAAAAGTTGAGGCATGAGGTTTACCCTAAGGTCTCAAAACAATACCGAAGAGCATAGGATTGCATAAGTCAAAGCATACATTGGAATTTAAATGGAAAATAGGCCTTAGCTAATCAGTACAACCTTAGGAACTTAGCAGGTTGGACAATAATGACTCCAAAAGGTCTGAAACACATGCATTGATTTATCACAAAGATACAGGAGAAGGCAAGAAACATGCAGTAGTTTACAGGTAGCGGGGAAAGCATGTTTGGGCTAATAACATGATCAGGAGTTAACTCTAGAAAAGTATTAAGTTGCACATGAATGACTAAACAAGAATTAGAACAGGTTCTGGGCATAACTCGATTCATCACAAGAGCACAAAACAAGGCAAAAATCTCAACTCAGAACAAGCAACAGTGATAAGCATTTGAGTACACACATTAGAGCAAACATGATTAAGAAAACAAAATTAAGGCAACAAATAGGCAAGTTCGATTACTAGAAAGTATAGAGCCTCAAGAAGAGATTCAGAGTATATAATAGCATGTCGGGTAACAAAAATAAAACCTCAGAGACATGAATATACAGAGCGGGAACTCAAACGAAAAGAGAATGAAATTGCAAGGTCATAGGTACTTAGCAGTTACAGATTAGTGAACAAGAAGAATAATTCGAACAATACTCCAAAGTCAATAGCAAAACGAACCGTAGAACCCAGGAATCTCAGTGCGTCAGAGTTCCCAAGGGTTTCAAATGAACCCCGGGCAGTGCTCACACTGAGAAAGGTCCGATAATCGAATTCTGATGGCCTTGGATTTCAGTCGGCCAAGAGTTTGAGCCTCAGAGTAGTATAAGACAAGCGAGAATAAGAGAATAGTAGTAATGTTTTAGTAATTAAGGTCCGTCCAAAGGGAATCAAGGGAGGGGGTTTATATAGTGGTGATAACAAGTAAACAAAAAATGGAAAGAAGACGAATCACGCAGAATAAGGAAAGAAAATCAGTCATATAGAATAAGAAAAAGAAAATCAATCATACAGAATAAGGAAAAGACCATATGCAAACTGATTTCAAATCGGAATTAGGGCAACGAGTAAGGCAAAACCTAATTAAGTCGGACTCGATGGAAATGTACCCAAATTGGAGATATACTCCGTGTCCTTTGATGTACTTAGCCAGAATCCCATAAGATATTCAAGGTCGAGCCCATTTGGACCCGATTTATACGAAATACACCTTCCATGTATTGAACGACACTTAGTATTACCATATCAGAGTGGTAAGCGCTCAGAATAGGTAAGAAGATCTCTGGTTCGAGGGAAAAATGCAGAGTGAAAAGGGTGAGAAGACTCTGGTCGCTAGGGTTTAGGTCTGAAAGATGAGATGAATAGAGAGGCAGAGGCGGCTGAAGTGGGGAAATAAGATTAGGGTTTGGGTGAGGGGATATAAGGAAAGGTGAGGATTTATTATGGGTCGTTGATCATTTGATATCAATTGCCAGGATCAAAGGCAAACAGGGCGGGTTGTTTAAACGGATCATGACCGGGTTCATTAAAAGGGTTGTCTGGTTTGGTCTTGGGGTTATTGGGCTAGGTTTCGGGTCCGAAATTAACTCAAAAATTGAGCCAAAGTTTTAAATACACGAAAATTATAAAAATAATTTATATGAAGTAATTAACAAAATGATAAAAATATTATTTGTGTAGTAAGATGCTTGAAAATAATAATTTAACATTTTAAAAATATAAAAATGCAATTTGGGCACAAGTAATGTAATAAAAATATAATTATGCACAGCATATAGGCTATTATTGCGAAGTTGTATAAATAGCTCAAAAATACAAATATAATTATATGAAAAATGAGGTGAAATATTATGAAATATATATGTGGATGCAAATAATAAATTTAGATGATTAAGTCATCACAAAATAATTTAAAAGAATAATTAATACATATTCAAGTAATTTTAAATGCAAGAAAATTAATGTTAAAGCATTAAAAATTATAAAAATTATACAAAATACTTGTATAACTCTTGTAAATTAAGTAATAATGCAAAATGATATTTTGAAAGTATATATACTGTTTTTAAAAATATGAGGGCAAAATTGGATATCAACAATATATATGNTTAAAAATATGAGGGCAAAATTGGGTATCAACAATATATATGTGTATACGTATGTATGTATGTATGTATGTATGTATGTATCTATGTGTGTGTGTATATGTCTGTGTATGTGTGTGTGAGTATGTATGTATGTATTTATGTATATATGTATGTATGTAGTTATGTATGTATTTATGTATATATGTATGTATGTATGCATGCATGTATGTATGTATGGATATTACATGTGTGTGTGAGAAAGAGTGCGTTGTGTGTGTGTAGGTGACTCGTGGAAAGATATATATAGCTAACATTATGATAATCTCACAGTTGTTCGCTCTTTGCGTAGAACTTACTGTCTTGTGTTGTAGACGTAGGTGATGGTTCGTATGAGTGCAGAAGGCGAGGTCAAGACTTTAACTGATAAATCAGTTTCAGACAATGATGATACTGCTTTTTTGAATAAAACTGAGACGAATGAGATGATGAACAATCTAGAAGCAACTAAAGTTGTCTCTGAAACTGGAGGTTCAGAGGAGGCTTATGTAGAATTAGCAGTAAGTGAGCAAAGTGTGATAGTTGATCAGGATGATGGAACTGTCGTACATGAAGAAAACAATATAACTGAAGTTGAAGTGCCGAATGAGGAGTATTCTTTAAAGGAAGTCAAAAGTAATCAAACAGATGGTGTGCTGGGAGAAGGGGGAGAAAATTTTAATGAGGAAAGGAACGACGAAGATGCCACTGATAACGGTGAAGATAATGACCTAGAAAATGGAGAAAATACAAAGGAGAAAAATGAGGGAGGTGCTGAAACGTTGAACGGAGAGTGTTTGTTAAAGGAAGAAGGATATAATCAAACAGATGCAGTGGTGAGAGAAGAAGATGATGACAGTGGAATTGATAACAGCGAAGATAATAACCAAGAAAATGTAAAAAATATAGAAGAGAAAAACGAGGAAGGTGTTGCAGGTGTGGATAAAGATAACAAAGGTGATACAATGGAAGAAGATGCTATTGATAACGACGAAGATATTAACCAAGAAACTGGACAAATCACGGTGGAGAAAAATGAGGGAGGTGTTGCGAGTGCAGATAAAGATACAAAAGGCATTGTATAAGGGTGAAATCGGGCCCATGGGATACCCAGGTTTCCAATAAAGTAAATTGAGCAAGAGATGTGATGATAAAAAATCGGAATCGAGGCGAGGGTCTCATCGAGCCAGGGTTCGGGGGCACAATGCCCAACCTTGGGAATATCGGGGCCATGACCCCGGGATCGGTCCAAATCCCAAAAGACTTCAGAGAGCATCATCAGGGAACCAAGCACGATTAACAGAAGGTCGTGATATCTGTCACCAGCCGGGTATCACGGTGTGGATCTCGGCACGTACAAGCGAAAATTCGGTGGTTAGTTAAATGGAAGATTTTTACCTTTTATGGAATTGTACCTAAGGTAGGACTCCCCTATTATATAAATGGGGGTCTGATTATTCATTAGGGACATTGTAACATGCATATCAAGGCAATATACTATTATTTTCTCTGTTATTCAAAGTTTTAGTTCTTGTTCATCAGTGCTTGGTCATTGTAAGTCCGGGATCGAGGACGGGTATTTCATTAAGGCTGTTGTTAAGTCCGAAATCACCCTCCTCAAGTTGTTTGATAATTTATTACCTCCTTTATCCATTTAATCTTACGCAATTTATCATTTGTATCAAATTAATCCACGTATCCTTAAAAGCACAATCAAATTTAATTGTTATCCATTTTGAGGGTAAACAGTTTGGCGCCCACCGTGGGGCTAAGGATAATAGTGGCAATTTGATACGAATTTCCATAACACATCCTGTTTTTCACTTGTTTTTTGAAGTCTTTAATTTCAGGTCAAGGCTTAAAATGTCGAACTCCCAATCTGCCCCTTTGAACGTGGATGCTGAGTTTGGACACCAAGGCGAGAACAACAATATGGCACCCAGTAACGAGGTGCCCCATGTCAACCCCAACGGAGTTCCGGCCGCGGACCCGATCGAAGCTAACTCACATGTGGCCATCAATGCAAACTTGCTTACCGATCTTGAGAACAACATCTGTGGGAAAGTCAGATCGGTAGCCCAAAATACACACGACGGTGAAGGTGATGGGATCAACTTGCGAGTAATCTTCGAAGTGTTGCAGCCTTAACAAGCATCGATAGCCCAATTGCAAAACCAGAGTCGAGCCCAAACCATCCCGGCAAAACGCTCGCAGAAATGAACCAATCGTAGAAAGGCCGAGTGAAGCTGAATCCGGGACCAACCCCGAGATTATAAAGATGATTGAGGAACTGACAAAATGGGTGGAATAGGGAGAAAAGAAGATCGAAGCCAATGACAAAAAAGTAGAAACCTACAAATCCAGGGTCAACCAAATCCCAGGAGAACCACCGATATTGAAGGGCCTGGATTCTAAGAAGTTTGTTCAAAAACCTTTCCCTCCGAGTGCAGCTCCGAAGCCGATCCCAAAGACGTTTCACATGCCCGAAATTCCTAAGTACAACGGAACAACTGATCCAAACGAATATGTGACCTCATACACGTGCGCCATCAAGGGGAACAACTTGGAAGATGATGAGATCAAATTTGTCCTGCTGAAAGAGTTCGGAGAGACCTTGTCAAAAGGAGCTATGATATGGTATCACAACTTACCCCCTAATTCTATTGACTCATTTTCTATGCTTGCATACGCCTTCATAAAAGCACATGTCGAGGCTATCAAGGTCGAGACAAGGAAGTCAGACCTTTTCAAAGAGAAGTAAAGAGATAATGAGATGCTCATGGAATTCGTGTCCCAGTTTCAAATAGAACGAATGGACCCGCCTCCGGTCGCGGACGATTGGGCCGTTCAAGACTTCACCCAAGGACTCAATGCTCTAAGCTCATTGGCTTCACAACAGTGAAGCAAAATCTAATAGAATATCCGGCGGTGACTTGGGCCGACGTCCATAACCGGTACCAATCAAAAATCAAGGTCGAAGATGATCAGCTTGGGGCCCCTTCCGAGTCCGTTTATCTCGTCAGAGCTAGTGGCAGATCCAAAAGAGACATTGATTGTGAACCAAGATCAAATAGAGACCGGTATCAACCATACAATGGAGATCGAAGAGGTAATGGGCCTGAATGAAACCTTACGATAAGTGAAAGAAGAAGCCACTGAGGTCAAAATAACCGGGGGCTTATGAGCAAAAACGGTTTTGACAGGCCCATCGGGCCTAAGGAAGCATCAAGGTTATCGGAATACAACGTCAATGTCGATGTTGTTGCCATCGTATCTTCCATCAGACGCATCAAAGACACCAAGTGGCCTCGATCTTTACAGTCTGATCCTGCCCAAAGGGACCCCAACCTAATGTGTAAATATCATGGCACTCACGGCTACAGAACTGAATACTGACGACAACTGAGAGAGGAAGTATCCCAATTATTCAACAACGGATACCTCCGAGAGTTCCTGAGCGATCGAGCCAAAAATCACTTCAGGAATAGGGACTCCAATAAGCAGATCGAGCAGGAAGAACCTCAGCATGTCATTAACATGATCATCGGTGGGGTCGACATCCCCCGAGGGCCGATGTTAAAGCACACCAAAGTGTTAATCACAAGGTAAAACGGACTCAAGATTACGTGCCAGAAGGAACCATATCTTTTAACGACGAGGACGCTGAAGGCGTCGTAAAACCGCACAATGATGCACTGGTAATATCTATACTCATAAAGAAATCTCGAGTTATGGTGTGTTAATTGATCCAGGTAGCTCGGCCAATATCATCAGATCGAGGGTCGTAGAACAATTGGGTCTACTAGACCAAATTGTGCCTGCAGTCTGAGCTCTAAACGGATTCAACATGGCATGTGAGACCACTAAAAGAGAGATACCCCTACCGGTGAGCATCGTCAGAACCGTTCAGGAAACAAAGTTCTACATGATCGAAGGAGATGTGAGATACAATGCTCTGTTAGGGAGGCCATGGATTCACAACATGAGGGCAGTGCCCTCGACACTACACCAGGTGTTGAAATTCCCAACACTAGGAGGGATTAAAACAATTTATGGAGAACAACCAGATGCAAAGAAGATATTCACGGTCGACGAGGTGGTCTCGTTATCCACACTCTTGACATTAAAGAACCAGAGTTCGATCACCAAGGAAGAAACCAAATAGCAATCACCGATACCGGCCCCGACCGAGCCAAAAAAGTAGGGAACGGGCGAGAATGACAACTACGGAGTTCCCAGGTCTTTCATAGCCCCCGACGATACCGATGCCACCAAATCAACGGTCGAGGAGCTGGAACATGTCATATTGATCGAGCACCTAGACGATCGTAAGGTATACCTGGGCACGGGGTTAAGTCCCGAGCTCAGGAAAAAACTCATTGAATTCCTTATAGCTAACATAGATTGTTTCTCCTGGTCCCACCTTAACATGATAGGATTCCCGTCGGAAATAACTACTCACAAGCTGAGCCGGGATCTGATGTTCCACCTGGTAAAACAGAAAAGGAGGCCTCAGTCCGAAGTCAAGCATGCATTCATCAAAGACGAGGTATCTAAACTCCTTAAAATAGGATCCATTCGGGAAGTTAAGTACCCGGATTGGTTAGCAAACATAGTAGTAGTCCTTAAAAGGGGAATAAATTAAGAATATGTGTAGACTATAAAGACTTGAACAAGGTATGCCCCAAGGACTCTTTTCCTTTGCCCAACATCGATTTCATGATCGATGTGACGGTCGGCCACGAGACCCTCAACTTTCTCGATGCCAACTTTGGGTACAACCAAATTTGAATGGACCCGGGCGATCAGGAAAAAACATCATTCATCACTAAATACGGCACCTATTGTTATAACGCAATGCCATTCGGATTAAAAAATATTGGTGCCGCTTACCAACACCTAGTAAATCGGATGTTCGAAGAGCAAATAGGAAAATCAATAGAGGTTTATATTGACGACATGTTAGTTAAGTCCCTGCGAGCAGAGAACCATTTGAAACATTTGAAGGAAACCTTCAACATACTGAAGAAATACAATATGAAGATGAACTCGGAGAAATGCGTATTCGGAGCTGGAGTCGGGTCCGGGAAATTCCTCGAATTTATGGTGTCCAACCGAGGAATCGAAATCAATCCCGATAAGATCAAGGCCATAGAGGACATTACTGTGGTGGACAATGTCAAGGTCGTTCAAAGGTTAACCGGGTGCATAGCCTCCTTGGGTCGATTTATTTCAAGGTCCTCCGACAAGAGCCATCGATTCTTCTCGTTATTGAAGAAGAAGAATAACTTCTCATGGACCTCGGAGTGCCAACAAGCCTTGGAAGAACTCAAGAGATACCTTTCGAGCCCGCCTTTGCTTCATACTCCGAAGGTAGATGAGCAGTTGTACCTATACTTAGCGGTATCTGAGATAGCGGTAAGTGGAGTCCTGTTCCGGGAAGAGAAAGGTACGCAATTTCCTATCTATTATGTTAGCGGGACTCTAGGCGAGGCCGAAACTAGGTATCCTCACCGGGAAAAATTAGCGCTCACTTTGCTAAGCGCCTCTAGGAAGTTAAAACCGTATTTTCAATGCCATCCCATATGTGTCGTGACTACTTATCCATTGAGAAACATAATGCATAAACCTGAGATCTCGGGGCGATTGGCGAAATGGGTCTTGGAAATCAGCGGATACGATATCGAATACCGACCCCGAACCGCCATCAAATCTCAAATTTTGGTGGACTTCGTGGCCGAATTAACATCGGCCCTAATACCCGAGGTCAAAAGGAAATTGTTGTTGAACTCGGGGACTTCCTCGGGGATCTGGACCCTCTTTACGGATGGTGCCTCGAACGTAAAGGGGTCTGGACTTGGCATCATGTTGAAGCCACCAACGGGTAATGTAGTTAGCCAATCTATTAGAACTGTAAAATTGACTAATAACGAGGCCGAATATGAGGCCATGATTGCAGGTCTCGAACTGGCTAAAAGCCTGAAGGCCGAGGTGATCGAAGCTAAGTGTGATTCCCTCCTTGTG
>AWOL01S0115439.1:0-15761 GCA_000715115.1 Nicotiana otophora
GGAGGGTGATTCGTGTTTTTAGCGTTGTTTGATGTGATTTAAAGGCTCGACTAAGTTTGTGATATGTTTTGGGACGTGTTGGTATATTTGGTTAAAATCCCGAGAGCCTTGGGTGGATTTTGGATGGTTAACGGATCGAGTTTGGACATGGATGAAATGTTGAGGCAGCTGATACCTGGTGCAATCGCACCTGCATGAAAAAGGGCCGCAAGTGCGAGCTCGCAGGTGCGAAGGAGAGGAGGCTGGTCAGCAACCGCAGGTGCGGAACATTTGGGTGCACCTGCGAAGGCGCAGGTGCGAAGTGGGCAACGCAGGAGCGGGTGTTAGGCACAGGTGCAACGCATGGACCGCGGAAGCGGACACGCAAATGCGCTACATGGAGCGCAGATGCGGGAGCGTTGGGCTGAGCTTGAACCGTACCTGCGATGGAATTTCCGCAGGTGCGGAGCCGCAGAAGCAGCTATTGCACCGCAGGTGCGAGGATCGCTGGGCAATGAGGTTTTATAAAATGGGGTTTTGGCTCATTTTCACTTCATTTCGTCCATGGGAGCCGATTTTGGAGCACTTTTAGAGTGCCATCTTCATCAACTATAATGGGGTAAGTGATTTCTTCACATTGTGAGTTAAATACATCGTTTTTACATGGATTCAGGCATGAAAATTTGTAAAAATATGGATTTTAAAGAAAAACCTAGAAATTGGTATTCTTGGAATTTGGTCACGAATTTGGGCATGAAATTGAGAATAAATTATATATTGGAGTTCGTAATGCTATGGGTAGTGTTTATCTTCGAACATTTTCGGAATCCGAACACGTGGGCCCGAGGGTTACTTTATCGATTTTTCGAGCGGAGTTGGAAATTGTTATAAATTGATTAATTATGAGTATTAGAGTATATTTTGATTGGGTTGTATCTTGTTTGACTAGTTTTGGATCAGTGGTCATCGATTTGAGGTGTTAGAGCGGCGTTGGAGCCAGTTATGGAACTTCGGAGCAAAGTAAGTCTCATGTCTAACTCTATGAGGGGGAAAACTACCCCTAGGTAATGTACTTAATATGTGCAACTTGTTACGGGGACTACGTACGCACGAGGTGACGAGAGTGCGTACGTAGTTAGATTCATGTTATTGTCCGAGTAGACTTAGGTTCACACCATGTTGTACTTGTACTATAGGGATTATCCTTGCTTGTTTAATTCCTTATTTTACATTTCTACTTGAGACTAGATTTGCTATTGTAGAGACTTCACGGTTTCACGATTCGTCACCGAATAACTTCACTCCTCCTACGGCATGTTTTCGTGATATATATATACACACACACACACACACTTCATTGAAAGATTTTTGTTAAAGAAATTATAACTCACACGTTTATTCGTGAGTGGGGTCAAGGACCCGTCAAAGATTTTTATTCTAATGAGATCGGGCCGTTCGCCTTGGCACGAATTTGTATTTCACTTCTTATGGGATCGGGCCGTTCGCCTCGGCAGAAATTTATATTTTACTCGTATGGAATCGGGTCGTTCGCCTTGGCAGGATTTATGTACCACACTCTCATGGGAGCGGGTCGTTCCCCTTGGCGGGTTAATTGATTTATCATATGGTTCGGGCCGTTCGATCCTCGGCAGTGCACAGTTTTATTATTATATTGGATCGGGTCGTACGCCTCGGCATTTCCTATATCAAATTCCCATGAAACCGTGCATAAAACCTNTCTATTGTAGAGACTTCACGGTTTCACGATTCGTCACCGAATAACTTCACTCCTCCTACGGCATGTTTTCGTGATATATATATACACACACACACACACACTTCATTGAAAGATTTTTGTTAAAGAAATTATAACTCACACGTTTATTCGTGAGTGGGGTCAAGGACCCGTCAAAGATTTTTATTCTAATGAGATCGGGCCGTTCGCCTCGGCACGAATTTGTATTTCACTTCTTATGNATTTATATTTTACTCGTATGGAATCGGGTCGTTCGCCTTGGCAGGATTTATGTACCACACTCTCATGGGAGCGGGTCGTTCCCCTTGGCGGGTTAATTGATTTATCATATGGTTCGGGCCGTTCGATCCTCGGCAGTGCACAGTTTTATTATTATATTGGATCGGGTCGTACGCCTCGGCATTTCCTATATCAAATTCCCATGAAACCGTGCATAAAACCTTGGCAAGAAGCCAGTGTATCTGTAAATTCCGGATTTGAATTATGTTATCCACTTGATGAGTTTCACTATACCTATATATATGCAGTGGTTAGGGAGGGAATTTCTAATGAAGAGCTTGAGTTCCTCGTAAAGAGAGGAGATTTGTACCACGTGATCTATATTTGCCTATTTGACTTACTTACTCTGCCTCATATTTGCTACCTCTTTACTGTACCTTATGTTATTGGACCACTAGTGAGTGTCGATGTTGACCCCTCGTCACTACTTCTCTGGGGTTAGGCTAGATACTTACTGGGTACACGTTGCTTACGTAATCATGCTACACTTGCCGCACATTTTTGTTCAGGTACATATATGACTAGTGGCCTTGTGAGAGCAGAGGCGTGTATGCATACGGGGACTTATGTGAACTGCATTCCACATTACGACCCGCAGCCGGCAGAGTCTCCTTCAGAGTATTTATATTTCTCCTGTCAAAATTTGTATTCCGGACAGATGCTGTATTTTATTTTACATTTCTAGTTGATGCCCATGCACTTGTGACACCGGTTTTTGGGGTGACTATGAGTTGTTTTGTATTGAAATTTGTTAAAAATATTATTATTTACTCTGTAAATTTCATCTTATACTGTTTAATGGAAGGAAAAATATGATTTCAAAATATTAAAACGAGAAACAAATTGAGTATTTATGGTTGGCTTGCCTGACAGCGGTGTCCGGCGCCATCACGACCTTTAATAGATTTTGGGTCGTGACAATAACCACCCGTCAGATAAAAAATCTATGGAATTTCTCCGGTCAACGAGAGCCTTTGCCTCCTTCTGAACTGAATAGTGATATTTTAATATACGTTATATAAATCTGATTGCACTAACTCCAGGTCCAACCACCTTGTTTCACCCAGTACAAGCTACTCGACTGACAAGCCATATCAAAAACCACCCACAATCTTCTACGATGACATCAATGCGCCAATAAACTACAACTCGAATATGACTTATAAGGAAGAATGAACTCTGGAAAAGAACTACCCAGCCCGCGTAACAAATAAAAAGGCTAAATAGATGCTATGAGCCTATCTCATAGATGAGAAACGAGACACACAAAATAGGTAAAAGGAATTGTACTCAACATCTCACTGTTGCGGCGTGCAACCCAATCCATACATGATAGCCGTGGCGGCGTGCCACTCGATCTACACATAACCATCAGTAGGGAAATACCCATCAAGCCATAATGCTCAAACTCACGAAATGCCCGAATATCGACCACGAGCACGCCATGTGCATCAATACAACCTTGGGGAGACGGATAGCGCCATGTGCTACAAAACTTGAGCTCGACTAAGGTGCAATAAACGACAAGCTACACAGGACCACAACTGACGTGTGAATAATCAAGTCGTCTTACAACCCACGTGGCATAAAAGAGTAGCACTTGAAATAGACGATGCCAGGAATACCATTTACTACGCCCGAAGACCTGTCCATAAGCGATACTATGCCAAATAAGCATATATAATCTGGTATAAAATATACATTCACATTAGGCCTACCAACGGACCTCAGGCCGATTCCGATCATCTCCAAATGGGTCTATAACCTCCCAAAGATCCACAATGACCATATCTATGACATATACGATCAACCGTCAAATTAGGAATAAACTTCTACAATCCGCAACCAGATAAATAGAGCGTCTCTCAAACATAAAATCTCCCATCAGCGACAGTACTAGAATCTCCATACCTGATTTCAATCTCTACCACATAAATGGCTGACACGTCACCCTTATACAATCATCCTGCGATAGTCACTCTACGACCTCCCGCACCAGGTAGCAAGGTCTGCACATCCATACCACCAACCGTAGAAATTCTGTAATGCAAATCAAGAATCCGCAAATCAATACACCATGCCTCTTACACAAAACATCATTCTCAAGTGACACTAAGATAGCGACAGCATACTCTGAACATCTGAAATCTTCCCCCTGCTCTTTCGAGCTCGTGACATTCTTATCAAAATTGAACCGCAACCCTGATCCTCAACTTCGAATCTCCATACCGCTCACTGCACATATCATGCTGCTACTCGAGAGTACAAGAATTTTATCATAATATCCTGAACCATCACTAAAGTTAACACCTTATCGTCTCGAAACCTTTCACTTAACTCTTCTCAGAAGAAGAATACCCATAACCAACTTCCCATAACCGCATAAAATGCAAACCTCAAGTCACGGTCTAAACCACCATAACTCTTCCGGGATCCATTCACACATAACCAAGCCATCAGAATCAAATACCTCCAAATAAATCAAACCACGATGGCTGTCAAGCCCGCACGTACAACAACGAACCACTGGTATAGCCTTACCACACCAAAGAAATTGGTCATTTCCACAACCCTGCTGATTCAAACCATTACTAACTCTACTTCTTCCAATTTACTCTTGACTTGCCTTCGAACTAATGATTCTATTCAAACACATAACGGACCCCAAATTATACTCATCCTGAGTGACCCAAATCACAAGACCACATCATCTTAATACCCATCAGCCATCTCATACCATCCTCATGCACTCAATAGTATCTCCCGCTGATACATCCGTCTGGAAGCCCTCTTGTGAATCCGAAGTTGTTTCTCCCATTTCTCTAACACTGCATCGTAGACCCGATGATAACATAGAAATTCCCCAAGTATTCTTCACACTCTACTGCAAATCCCAGTCCTCAATCACATAATGAACCCAAAATCCTTAAACATCGCACTTTAATTCTTGAACCCACTAGAACCATTATTGAGAGTCACCCACTCTAGCCTGATCCCACATATATAACCAAACTCTAGTGCTCTACTAGCACATGAACACTTCCAAAGAAGCATAAAATCTGAGTCATCCCCAACATCTACACATGAATCGATAAGGTCAAATATAGCACATATATGTCAAATTCCTTGCCCAAAATACCCTTGATGTTTTTTTCTTCTCTTGGTCACAACTAATCCACCAATGCACCAATGATCAGAAACTGCACAGGCACACAACCACGTGACCCAATCATAGACGGTGGGCTCCCCCACTTAGCTTCACGCTACAATCACATAGATCCAGACCCCATAATGACATTTTCTTCCCAGTTACTATGATCCATACTGTTACTCGGCCAACTTCTCGCGAGGTCTTGTTGCACCAATCATAACACTTCCGGAATTATTAGCCACCATCGCATGCTTAACCTCATAGGGGTCATACCGTCTTCTCTAAGCGACCCAAGCTCGCATCGCAATATATGCATCCCATGTTGGGCAGAAAGTAGAACTCCTCCTAGGAACCTCCTCAAAACTACACAACTGCTAAGGTGCTCGCAGGAGATAGCCCACATGCGTAACCTCATATCGACATCCTTCAACATCATTGCTATGGTTACCTCTATCATGAAGTTAATTAATCTCCCTAAGTCCACACTGATCCACCAGTCGTAAGAATCCCTTCATTCATTAAATCACTCGAAGGTCGAACAACGTGTTTGAAACTCTAAGCTGTATTACATCCAAAATAATAATCGAATACTTACATTTTCCTACATTGCAATCATGCCCTTCTCGTCACATTCAAAATTCCTAAAAACAGAGACCACCTTAGGGATCACCTCCCTCGAACCATCAACATTGAAAACGCTGATTCGATCTTGAAGTCAAAACACACAGCAATCTCTGATAACTTCTTTGTAGGTTCTATCTCACAACGATGTGCCTAGAGGTAAACAAATGAAGACCAGCATGCCGATAAGCCTCAATGCATTCAATCAATCTGTGACGTACACCATAATATTCACAAGAATTTCACCAAATTCGAAAATATCAAATCTCGACCGTAGGCAACTCCAACACTAGGCTAAAATGATAAAACACCCTTCCACAAGGTGACGATAATGGTCCGCCCGCATTTGCAGGGAAAAGCATCCTGCACCGCATCTGTAGCATCATCATAATTCGTTGATGCTCAACTGATAACAAATGCCCGACGTCGCGTACGAATGAGTATAAAGGAACTGAAGGCATAAGCTTCAATGAAATCAAACTGCACGATGAGGAATCAAGAAAGGGAAGTTCTCCTAATAGCCATGTAGCCTCTCGAAGATAAGTACAGACGTCTCCGTACTAATCCGCAAGACTCTACTAGACTTGCTCATGACTCGTAAGACCTAACTAAATCTAGTGCTCTGATACCAAGCTATCATGACCCAAATTTCAATATAGGTCGTGATGGCACCCAACGTCGCCGTTAGGCAGGCCAACGGTGAACTACCAACTGAATTATTCATTTTATTATTTTTAAAATCATNATTTTCTTCCCAGTTACTATGATCCATACTGTTACTCGGCCAACTTCTCGCGAGGTCTTGTTGCACCAATCATAACACTTCCGGAATTATTAGCCACCATCGCATGCTTAACCTCATAGGGGTCATACCGTCTTCTCTAAGCGACCCAAGCTCGCATCGCAATATATGCATCCCATGTTGGGCAGAAAGTAGAACTCCTCCTAGGAACCTCCTCAAAACTACACAACTGCTAAGGTGCTCGCAGGAGATAGCCCACATGCGTAACCTCATATCGACATCCTTCAACATCATTGCTATGGTTACCTCTATCATGAAGTTAATTAATCTCCCTAAGTCCACACTGATCCACCAGTCGTAAGAATCCCTTCATTCATTAAATCACTCGAAGGTCGAACAACGTGTTTGAAACTCTAAGCTGTATTACATCCAAAATAATAATCGAATACTTACATTTTCCTACATTGCAATCATGCCCTTCTCGTCACATTCAAAATTCCTAAAAACAGAGACCACCTTAGGGATCACCTCCCTCGAACCATCAACATTGAAAACGCTGATTCGATCTTGAAGTCAAAACACACAGCAATCTCTGATAACTTCTTTGTAGGTTCTATCTCACAACGATGTGCCTAGAGGTAAACAAATGAAGACCAGCATGCCGATAAGCCTCAATGCATTCAATCAATCTGTGACGTACACCATAATATTCACAAGAATTTCACCAAATTCGAAAATATCAAATCTCGACCGTAGGCAACTCCAACACTAGGCTAAAATGATAAAACACCCTTCCACAAGGTGACGATAATGGTCCGCCCGCATTTGCAGGGAAAAGCATCCTGCACCGCATCTGTAGCATCATCATAATTCGTTGATGCTCAACTGATAACAAATGCCCGACGTCGCGTACGAATGAGTATAAAGGAACTGAAGGCATAAGCTTCAATGAAATCAAACTGCACGATGAGGAATCAAGAAAAGGAAGTTCTCCTAACAGCCATGTAGCCTCTCGAAGATAAGTACAGACGTCTCCGTACTAATCCGCAAGACTCTACTAGACTTGCTCATGACTCGTAAGACCTAACTAAATCTAGTGCTCTGATACCAAGCTATCATGACCCAAATTTCAATATAGGTCGTGATGGCACCCAACGTCGCCGTTAGGCAGGCCAACGGTGAACTACCAACTGAATTATTCATTTTATTATTTTTAAAATCATGAATCTTATTAGATAGAGAGATCAATGCGTAAAAAATCGTAGATACGTAGAATTTAATTGCAATATGAAGTAATAGTGTGTCAATATAAATCAAACCATATACAAATTCTAAAACACCCCAAAACTCGGTGTCACAAGTGCATGAGCATCTACTAGGAAGTACAATAATAATACAATATCTGTCTGGAATACAAGATAGACAGGATAAAGTAAATAATTATGATGGAAACTCTGTGTTGCGAATCATAGCATGGAATGCAGCTCACCAAAAAGTCCCCTCCGCAGCTGCGCCTATACGCCCAAATGAACCTATCAGATCTTGCACATTTAGTGTAGAAGTGCAACATGACTATGTAAATCAATGCGTACCCAGTAAGTATCTAGCCTAACCCCAAAAAGGTAATGACGAGGGGCCGACATTGACACTTACTAGTGGTTCAATAAATCAAATATAATAAAGTAGACAAGTATGAAACATGGTAAGTAAACAACGAGTATAGATATAGGCAAATGATACGGTCTACAACTGAACAATAAACATAAAAGTCCTTAATTATCGGATACCTCCTCAAATGGAATACGTAATGGTCAATACCAAATCAACGGTCACATTTCAAGTCAGGAAACTCATGAGTAAACGGACTCCTTATCAAGTATTTCGCAAGATTTTGCAAAGGCGAGCAACCCAATCCCATAAGACTGTTTCATAAAACTGCCGAGGAGAACGGCCCGATCCCATAAGAGTATGATATATAATTCTGCCTAGGCGAACGACCCGATCCCATAAGAGTGTGATACATGATACTGCCGAAACGAATGGCCCGATCCCATAAGAGTGTGTAACAGTATCCTGCCGAGGCGAACAACCTGATCCCATAAGAGTGTGTTACAATATCCTACCGAGGCGAACGACCAGATCCCATAAGAGTGTGTTACAGTATCCTACCGAGGCGAACGACCCGATCCCATAAGAGTGTGTTACAATATCTTGCCGAGGCGAACGACCCTATCCTATAAGAGTGTGTTACAATATCCTGCCGAAGCGAACGACCTGATCCCATAAGAGTGTGAAGCTTTTACGGGTCTATGACCCCACTCACGAATATACATGTGAGTTATGGAATTCAAGAGAAACCTTCCGATGAATACACACAACGTGGGAGAAATCCGAAAGAGAATTACAATTCTTATGGCTAATCAAGTAGCTCATCAAATATCTAAAATAGCAAGTCTAGTCTCAGGTCATAATGCGAATTAAAGTAATTAAACAGGCAAGAATAGCTCAATTAGTACAATTAAAGCATGACGTGAATCTAAGTCTACCCGGACATAATCAGGAACTCTAGCATACGCACAGACACTCGTCACCTCATACGTGTGTGACTCCCATAACACGTAGCATGTAATAAGTATAACACCTACGAGATAAATTCACCCTCACAAGATTAGATAGGAGACTTACCTCGCTCCGAAGTTTTATAACCGCCTCCAACGCCTCTCTAACACCCCAAACCGATGCCTATCGATCCAAAACTAGTCAAACAACGTGCAAACCAATAAAAATATACTCCAATACTCATAATTTAACAATTCATAACAAATCTCAACTCTGCTTGAAAAGTCAACAGAGTTAACCCCCGGGCCTACGCGCCCGGATTCTAATTTTTTTTAAAGATAAACATTACCCATAACACCACGAACTCAAATATATAATTGTTTTCCTAATTCCATGTCCAATTTTGTGGTCAAAATTAGAAAATACCATTTTTAACTTTTCTTCCAGAAATTCCACAATTTCTATCAAATTCCATGTTAAAATCTATATACAATCCATGTATTTAACTCGAAACAAGTAGGAATAACTTACCTTATGATATATGGTGAAAATGATCTTCAAGAATCACCCCAAATCATGCCACATGAGCTCTAACAACATAAAAGTGAAGAAATAAGCTCAAAATCCTGAAATTAGATGTTAAATACACATGTTAGGCCTCCTTCTTCATGATCACGGTCATTAGCCATGCGATCATGATTAACAAGTCATCCAGCATCATTTTTCTTCATCGCGATCGTGGCCAAAATCCCGCGATCGCGATGTACAAATTTTGTTTTCTTCTTCACAGACACCCTTCGGTATAATGGTCATAACATTTTATACAAAATTTCAAATGACAAACAGTTTAATTTTATGAAAACTATATTCAAATAGCTACAACTTTTATTTTTGGATCATACTCAAATTCCTTATAGATTGCAAAATATAAGCTCCCGAAGTCAAACAAGTAATAGCAGAAAATCCTTCTACGCGATCACGACCTTCCCTTCACGATCACGATTCACAAAGGCATGGAATGCACTTTGCTCTTCGCGATCATGATCCAGACCTCCGCGATCGTGAAGAGCACCCCTGGAATCAGATAACAGCAGTTGAAAATGGTCTAACAGTGGTCCAAAACTACCCCAAAACTCACCCAAAGTCCGAGGAAACCCGTCCAATCATTCTAACAAGTTTATATATCCTATGTAAACTTGTTCAAAGGCTCGGAACATAAATTACAACATCAAAACCAAGAATTAAAGATCAAATACAATTTCTTAAACTCTCTTAACTTTCAAACCTTCATCCTTCGACAAACGCATTCGAATCACACTTAAACATTTCAGAACGACGTCAAATTTTGCGTACAAGTCACAAATCACAATACAAAACCATTCCAAGGCTCGGAATCCCAAACGCATATCGATAACACCAAGGTCCACTTCAAATCGAACTTAAAAAATTCTACAACCTTTAAAATTCCAACTTTTCACATTAGGCGTCAAAACGCTCTCGGACCATCCGATACTCAACTCGAACATACGCCCAAGTCTAAAATCAGCATAGGAACTTATTGGAACCTTCAAATCCCGATTCTGAGGTCGTTTACTGAAAATTCAAACCTTGATCAACTCTTTCAACTTAAAGCTTCTGGATTGAGAATTTTCTTTCCAAATCAACTCCGAACTTCCCGAAAATCTAAACTGACCACACGTACAAGTCATAATAAATGGAGTGAAGCTACTCAAGGCCTCAAACCACCGAACGACACGCTAGAGCTCAAACCAATCTATCGGGTCGTTACACATGAGCTCCTTTTATTAAAAAGAAAATTAAACCGAGCTGGCGGGATGAGAGGGGATAGGACCGGGCCCCTAACGGGCTGTCCCACCGAGACAAAATGGGCAGCCCGTCCCATCCCATGTCATAGGCCCAGTCCTGTTTATTGTTTAGTGGGCCAGAATGCGGCCGGGATGGGCCGGGCCGACCCGTCCCGTTGGACAACTATATATAATACAGGTATAGGTAATGTTGGCCTTTTTTCGGAAAAAAACCACTCCACTTAAAAGAATATAGTTATGGACATAGAAAAATTAAAGGGAAATTACTAGTTATATCAACACATAAGTAAGTTAGTACAAAAATTAGCTAATTCATAAAATATTAACTAATTAGTTATTTATAGCCAAAAGATTATTAAATTTTTGCGCTCTTTTAAGAGGGTGTTGTTGGAATATATTTGATACATGTTAAGAGTTTAGATTTCAGTTTTGGGATTAATTCGAAGTAAAAGATGAACAATATCACACTTTGTATCATTTGTGTATCATATATATATCATCATTGTATCAAATGTGTATCATATATATATCCATGTATATCTGTGTGTGAGATACACGCGTGATACATATTTGATACATGTGTCATGGAAGAATTTTTTTAACTTGAATTAACTACGAATTTGATACCAAATAAGCCCAAATCACCTCCAATCTTCCTCAAAATTTTGTATATTGACTCATCTATATGTTTTCAATGAATTTCAACCATGTCGATTGAAAAAAATTCTTTTTTGCTTAAATTTTTGGAATCTTGTATATAATTTTTTTGTATTACATCACCCTATTTGCTACCCCATCCATGAAATCTCCTTTCCATCTTGCATATAATATTGCTGATCACGCTTAAAAATATGAAAGGAGATCTTTGCGTGTGATTCTTGAAGAGAAAGAATCCTTATTTATTTGGATTTTTAATTTTGTATGTGTTTGGCATGTTTTGGTAAGTCTATGATTAATGGCTAGATGTTAATAAGTTAGGACTTANCAACATCAAAACCAAGAATTAAAGATCAAATACAATTTCTTAAACTCTCTTAACTTTCAAACCTTCATCCTTCGACAAACGCATTCGAATCACACTTAAACATTTCAGAACGACGTCAAATTTTGCGTACAAGTCACAAATCACAATACAAAACCATTCCAAGGCTCGGAATCCCAAACGCATATCGATAACACCAAGGTCCACTTCAAATCGAACTTAAAAAATTCTACAACCTTTAAAATTCCAACTTTTCACATTAGGCATCAAAACGCTCTCGGACCATCCGATACTCAACTCGAACATACGCCCAAGTCCAAAATCAGCATAGGAACTTATTGGAACCTTCAAATCCCGATTCTGAGGTCGTTTACTGAAAATTCAAACCTTGATCAACTCTTTCAACTTAAAGCTTCTGGATTGAGAATTTTCTTTCCAAATCAACTCCGAACTTCCCGAAAATCTAAACTGACCACACGTACAAGTCATAATAAATGGAGTGAAGCTACTCAAGGCCTCAAACCACCGAACGACACGCTAGAGCTCAAACCAATCTATCGGGTCGTTACACATGAGCTCCTTTTATTAAAAAGAAAATTAAACCGAGCTGGCGGGATGAGAGGGGATAGGACCGGGCCCCTAACGGGCTGTCCCACCGAGACAAAATGGGCAGCCCGTCCCATCCCATGTCATAGGCCCAGTCCTGTTTATTGTTTAGTGGGCCAGAATGCGGCCGGGATGGGCCGGGCCGACCCGTCCCGTTGGACAACTATATATAATACAGGTATAGGTAATGTTGGCCTTTTTTCGGAAAAAAACCACTCCACTTAAAAGAATATAGTTATGGACATAGAAAAATTAAAGGGAAATTACTAGTTATATCAACACATAAGTAAGTTAGTACAAAAATTAGCTAATTCATAAAATATTAACTAATTAGTTATTTATAGCCAAAAGATTATTAAATTTTTGCGCTCTTTTAAGAGGGTGTTGTTGGAATATATTTGATACATGTTAAGAGTTTAGATTTCAGTTTTGGGATTAATTCGAAGTAAAAGATGAACAATATCACACTTTGTATCATTTGTGTATCATATATATATCATCATTGTATCAAATGTGTATCATATATATATCCATGTATATCTGTGTGTGAGATACACGCGTGATACATATTTGATACATGTGTCATGGAAGAATTTTTTTAACTTGAATTAACTACGAATTTGATACCAAATAAGCCCAAATCACCTCCAATCTTCCTCAAAATTTTGTATATTGACTCATCTATATGTTTTCAATGAATTTCAACCATGCCGATTGAAAAAAAATTCTTTTTTGCTTAAATTTTTGGAATCTTGTATATAATTTTTTTGTATTACATCACCCTATTTGCTACCCCATCCATGAAATCTCCTTTCCATCTTGCATATAATATTGCTGATCACGCTTAAAAATATGAAAGGAGATCTTTGCGTGTGATTCTTGAAGAGAAAGAATCCTTATTTATTTGGATTTTTAATTTTGTATGTGTTTGGCATGTTTTGGTAAGTCTATGATTAATGGCTAGATGTTAATAAGTTAGGACTTATTTCCGTAAGATTCCCAAAATTAAATAGAGAAATTTTCAGAAATCACTATTGTTTAGTGGCTATTAACTTTCTATAGCTACCATATACATAATTACTACATATAGCTTCTATTTAATTGTTACGCGACTATATCCGCGCTACTGTATCCATGAATACAGTAGCGGATTCGCCTAAAAAATAGGGGAATCCAGTTGTTTAATAACGAAAAGAGGATCAATTAGCATGTATGACTCCTAGTTTAACTTAACACAATCGATTCTACATAACTTTCGCTGCTATGCGACTGTATTCGCTGTATTCGTGTTACTGTATTTATGAATACAACAACGAAATTCGCCTAAAAATAGAGGAGTCCAGATGTGCGACTGTATTCGTGCTACTGTATCCATGAATACAACAACGAATTTAGCCTAAAAAATAGGGGAGTCCAGTTGTTTAATAACAAAAAGAGGATCAATTAGCATGTATCACTCCTAATTTAACTTAACAAATCAATTCTACATAAAAATTGCTGTTATGCGACTGTATTCGCCGTATTCGTACTACTGTATTTATGAATATAGTAGCGAAATTCGCATAAAAAATAGAGGAGTCCAGCTGTGCGACTGTATTCGCTGTATTCGAGCTACTATATTCATGAATACAATAGCGGAATTCGCCTAAAAATAGGGGAGTCCGGCTGTTTAATAACAGAAAGAGGATCAATTAGCGTTTATCACTCATAATTTAACTCAACAAGATCAATTCTACATAAAATTTGCTCCTACTGTGTTGTATTCCATATATTCGCGCGACTGTATTTATAAATACCGTGAGGTAATCAAGAAATAGGGTGTATACCGTTCTATTCAATTCGACTATATTCAACCAACAAAAAAATACAAAACACATTGATATTTAACTGTATTAAAAAAATATAGACATTCGGAATACATAAATACAGACGAAAAAATAATGTATTATACAAAAATACAATATATTTGAATGTATTTGTACAGAATACAATTTGTTTGTATCATAGTATGTGACTAAAATATCAAAGAAGAAAAGAAAGTTTGTCAGAGATGGCGTTTTCCGACCAAGCAAAATACTGTATATATTGTATTAAAACTAAAAATGGAGACGAACAAAAACCCGACCCTCAAATATTCTCCGGCGTAGCGATGGACAGTTCTGTTTGCCTAAGAGGATGAGCCAATAGTGGATGATGACGCCAACGATTCTGACGCTGTCGAGGATTCTGACGACGACCACGATGATGACGTCGACGATTTTGCTGATTTGATGGAGAAAATAGATGATTGAAAATCTTGCTAATATAGAGAGAAGGAAGAGAGAGAAAGAATATAATTGGCGTATTTTATGCCTCAATAATAGGTATAAATAAATATTTATTTTGTTATAAAATAGAAAAAGTAGGTATAACTAATAATAATTTGAAATTGTTTTGGTTTATAATAATAGGATGTAATGGTTTGACACATGAGGTAAATTTCCAATTAAATAATACAGGGCAAAGGCACTGAGGCAGTAGCAAACCCGAATTTTAACCCGAACGTTGGAGACCCGACTTGAAGACTGGATCAATTTCTGACCCTTCATTCTCAAAGTCTATGAGCTAGACGCCCTTCTCTCTCGCGCACACGAACAAAATCATATCCAACACAGTGCGCTCATCGCAAACGCAACATTCTTCTGCCCTCCGCTACTCACCTACACAACGTTCTCCCTTTGAATCATGAGTAATATTTTCTATTAATCCTAATCCCGATTTGGATTTTATTGATGCCAATGAAAAAATGAGCTAAATCTTTTCACTTTTTTTTACAGGTTTAGGAAAGAAGATAAGAATAGGATTTGACGGTATTAGCTTAACTCTCAGCATAAATTTCGAAATCATTTTCGCTTCCTAGTTTTCCTGTGTAAAATTAGAAATTAGAAATTTTGTTCTTTTCTAATTCAGGATTTGGAAGAATCAATCGGTTTATTACGAGAGCAACTGGCCAAAGGAACCACTCGAAGCTTTCCAGTGGAAATGATGCACTTAAGGTATCAATTTTTATAGTGTTGTTATTTCAGTGTGGGCAGAATTAAATTGCAAGAGCAATTTGTTATGTATATGGTGAACCAGAAACACTCTTTGTACGATTTGATGCTTTGGGCCGTCTCATGCTATTTTGCTTATAATCAGATATATGTAAATTCTTATCTGTCCCATTTTACTTGACCGGATTTGACTAGACATGGAGTTAAAAAGTTAATTTGACTTGTATA
>AWOL01S0115452.1:8894-21140 GCA_000715115.1 Nicotiana otophora
GGGGAGAGCACATGAAGCATGGGAACTTGGGAGAAGGGGGTGAGGAAAATAGCATAAAAAATTATTTTTCTATAAAATATTTTCTACTCTCTAATTAAATACTATAAAATATGTTTCGGGAAAAAATTTCACTCACCAATCAAACAATAAAAAATAAGTGATAAAACCACTCATTTTCCATGAAACCATGTTCTAAGAAAATATTTTCCATGAAAAATATTTTTCATGAAAAATATTTTTCTTCGTATCAAACACACCCTAAGTATCATGTTTTGCCACAATGATCGCACATCATTAGCTTGTAACAACCTTCCTTAGTGTGTCCTTTCGGGTGGCAAAACTCACATTCCATATTGTAGTTCCTCTTTTGTTTATTGCCTGATTGTGTTGTGAACATGGTTGTTGGTTCATTGTGTCCAAAATTGCGAGAAAGTTGCCCCCAATCATTCTTCTACTTTCATCTTGGAGAACCATTGCATATGCTTGATTAATAGTTAGAACATTAGGCATCAATAGGATTTGTCCTCAAGCTTGCTCAAAACTATCATTTAGACCCATCAAAAATTGTAATAAGCGTTGAAATTCATATTGATCAACATACTCCTTGGAAGATGGTGGTGGGAGGTTCGAATCGCATTCCACCCACAAATCCTTCAACTTTGTAAAATATACTGACACAGAGGATAATCCCTGCATTGAAGTAAAAATTTCCTTATGCGGAATTGCAGATAATAGATTCTCGATGCATTTACCTTGTCAAACCTCTCTCACAATTCAGCCCAAATCGTCTGTGCATTCGAAGAAAACAATACATTAGTGTGCAATTCCTTAATCACATTACTCATTAGCCAGAAAGTAATAATGGCATCACATCCCTCCCATTGATTCCTCAATTCCACACCAAAATCAGCTTTGCATGTGGATCCATCAACGAGGCAAAGTTTATTTTTTCCCAACAATGCAACTTTCATCGCACGACTCCAGATTGTATAATTTTTCATTCCTATCAGTAGTAATCCGACGGACATCGATTCTGGTCCATCGCACGGATGTAGATAGAGTGGATAATTATGATCGAGATTCATTGTTCCTTCACTGGTAGCAGTACTGATGTCGTTATTCATGGTGGCTCCACTAAGCTCTAAATTGCTCGAATTTTCCCCAATCGCCATCATTGACACAGAAATGATGAAAGAAATAATGAGAGAAGAAGAAGAAGAAGAAGAAGAAGAAGAAGAGAAGAAGAAGTTTCTCTATATTATTTCATTCCCACACAGAATCTGTACAGTATATATGTATTTATCTAACTAACTAAATGACAATTGTCAACTAACTATTTGTGTCTAACTCTAGTTAAGTATTAACAACCTACTCACTACAGTTAACTTAAGTGACTCCACACATTGCTTCACACATGAATGGAAGTATCTCATTAATATTTGAATATTTTCCATATATAGGAATAAATATTATCGTTATGTCACTCACAACTATATATCTTTTGCCTTTGGAGGCGGCACTTTACCCTCAAAGTGAAATTTAGCCTCAAAATGGGGATCGGGAACTAAAAACTAATCACAAATATATTTTTCTTACTTAAAAGTTTAAAGATAATATTCTTAAGTAACTATTATACACGAATAAATGTATTAACAAACAAGTATTAAATAAGCGAAAACCGTCGGTCAATGTAGTAAATTCTATCACAAAGTTATATACTGATATTCTAAATGTAGGTTTATTCTAATTTTACTCAAGTAAAATACAGGTTTTTAAGATGTTATAACTAATTTATTGACCGATAATGAAAATTGTGATTGCCAAGTGTAATAAATTAACTCTTCGTGCTATATGCATGTTTAACTTTATTTTTCCGAAATAAAGAATTTGTTTATAGTTAAACATAGTGTAGCTTTATAAAATAATATCATATAGGAAAAATGTAATGTAATATCTTAATTCAGTATGCTTAACCAATTGGAAGTAACATATGTGTTGAACAAATTATTTTTTCTTTAGTATTAAGAGAAATGGGTAATTAATTTCCGTATCAAACCTATACTATTCCCTTTCCGTCATTTCTACCAGTACCAGCTGACTTTGATAGTAATTTTCTTGGTTTTGATTTGAAAATCCTTTGCCTTTTTTCATGTAGTTTTAATTTGTGATTTGTTTTTGTTGCTTATTTATGTCTGTTTGGGTACTTTATGTAACCAATATCACTAGCACTGCTTCTTCATTTTATAATCTTATATTATGTGGGAAGGCTATGATCGTGCATGACTTAAAAATATTTTTCTGATCGGAAGGAAAAAAGGGCAATCCTCCCCTCATGACCTAACTTTTGGCTTGAGTTAAACTTAAGATCCATTTTTAGTTAAAATAGCATAGGCTGACCAGTTTTTAGAACGGTAATTGAAAAATAACTAATATTTGTAAATTAATTAAAAATAGCTATTATTTTTTGCGAATATAAAATCTATACGAAAATACCCTAAACTGAAACACATCCTAAATTGGAACAACAATGTACAAAACGTATACGCTTATTGTTAATTATTAATCGTCACATTTTTAACTTTTTCATTTATCTTTTTTATTTTTTGATGTAACGCAATTGTTTTTTATTTTTTGCTCCGCTCTAGTAGAGAAGAAGAAGAAGAAAAAAAATGGAAGGGAAGAAGAGAACATGGAGAAACGATTGGTTTTATTTTAAGCCATCTGTTGGACACATGGCAATATTTTGGTGCTAAATCATTCAATTAGAGATTCTAATAATTTTTTGTGAAATAATAAGGACAAATATAAGCTAGTTAGGTAATGTTAAGAACTTATTTGAACCGAACTATAAAAGAAGAGTGTGGGTAAACCAATATGCATAATTTAGGGGTATATTTGGATATTTTTCATATATAGAGGAATAAATATTATCACTATGCCACTCACGCTTAAATATTTTTTGCCTTTCGTAGGGAACACTTTACTCTCAACGTGAAATAAATTAGAGCGAATAAAGATTAATTTAGCCTCAAAGTGGGTACCGAACCCCAGATGAAAATTAAAAACTAATCACAATTGTGTGTTTGTTAAAAGTTTAAATATAATACTTTTAGGTAACTTTTATACAAGAATAAAAGTATTAACAAATAAGTATTAAATAAGCGAAAATAAATTATATCACAAAGCTATACACGACAATGATATTTTAAACAAGAAATATGTGGATTTATTCTATTTTTACTCAATTAAAATATAGGTTATTAATATGTTATAACTAATCTATAAACCGATAATAAAAATTGTGATCGACAACTGTTATAAAGTAACTCGTCTTGCTATATGCATATTAACTAAATTCTTTATTATTAGGGAATAAACATATTACATCTTTATTCTTCCCGAATAAAGAATTGTTTTATACTTAAACGTAGTGTAGCTTTATAAAATAATATCATACCGGGAAATATAATGTAATATCTTAATTCAGTGTTGTGCGGGCTCTTCATTTTTGGTGCCGCACTTGTCTCAATACAGGACGGGAGCAGGAACAGGATACGTCCCGAATTCGGTCAACTAACTTCAGATACTTTGACTTGAGTCCATCGATAAATTTGGGGGGAAAATTGAGATTTTGATTTCTCAAAATTAAAAATATAACAGATATAAGACGTGCGAAATGACAGGCCTTCAATATTGTAGTACTTTTCTCTCATATTTGCTGCTTTGTGTTCCAGAAAAATCAAGAATTCAAGAGGTCGTGTTCTGAGTTCGGACTTATAACTCTATTTTTATAATTCTGAATCTTTTTAGCCGAATCCCCGCATCTCTATCCGTACATGGATCCGCGCCCCCGAATCTTAAAATTTAGATTTTGGTATTTACTCAATTGACATTAATGTATGTGTTGAAAATATTGTTTTTTCTTTTACTATTAAGAGAAATGGGTATTTAATTTTGGTATCAAACCTATACAATTCCCTTTACCGTTAGCTGCTACTGGTACCAGCTTACGGCGATGGTAAATTTTTCTTGGATTTGGTTTGAAAATCCTTTGCCATTTTTCTTTGTATATATATAATTAATTAGATCTTTGATGTACTAATTACTTTAAGAACTTATTACAATTGTTATATGTTTTTGCATACATTTAAAAAGAAATTATTCTTTAATTGAACCAATTCTTGTAGTCCTTGAAGAAAGAGAAGTAAGCGTGTGTAGAACTTAATTTCCACGCAAGTTACTCCTAAACCATGTAGGAAAAATAGTTTCTAAATTTCGTGTATAAATGTGCCTTCTATCTCTTTCTACTGCCAAACAAATTATCTCTTTCAATTTTTACATAATAGTTGTGTTGTTATTAGGTTTAGCAGTTCTTGCTGTTGAGAGAGTGTAGCCATGGATATAGAATCAGTTTTTCTGAACGTTTTTTCCATAAAGAAGAAGCCAGATATAATTCAGTTGATTAAAGCATCAATTCAAGTTGTTGCATTGAAACACCCAACAAAGTTTAAGAAGCACAGAGATGAAATACTAATGATGTTACTGAATCCGGAAAAACACTGTGTTGGTGATGAAGAAATCGACAGTGTTAGTGATATAGAAGAAGATGAAGAAGTCGACAGTAACGGCGGTGCTGAGTTCTCTGTTGATGATCAAGAAACACGCCATATTCTTGGACGACAAGAAAACTACAACATCAGTAAGACCGAATCTACTGTATTGAAGGTAAAACTAAGTTTAAAGAAGACTCGAGACATTGATGACAAGGTTCAACACAAGCATGTTGATAGTGATAAAGAAAAGAAGACAGAAGCAGGAAAGTGTCAGTCCGATAATACTAAAAGCAAGAACATGAGTTGTGTTACGGGATCGGCAACCAAGAAACAGAGGCTTGAGGGAGTAGAGCAACTAAAGAAACAGAGCAACTGCAGTGTAATTACAAGGCCAATGCGAAAAGTAACACAAAGTTCTACAGTTGCAAGACCAATGGAAAAAGCTACACAAAGAACCATAGATATGAAGAGTTCGGGAATGAAGTTTGAATCAAGTAAAAGAAAATTTGAGGAAAGGGTTGCAGAGCAAAACAAAGCGAAGAGAAGGGTCATAATGGTGGACTTTCATGATATGCCTAAACCTGCTAAAGATTCGTGTGCTCCCAAACGTTGTTGGGATAGGAGGAGGAGATTCTGATTCGATTTGTTGCAATTTTTGCAACAAGAACCTTTTCATTCCTTTTTGTCTTGTAATTGTGGAGAGTTTCATCACTCACTTCATTTTTTTTTTAGCATTGTGTATACCTGTTATATGTCTGAATGATCTTTTACTCTGAAATAGAAAATTTACAATCATTATTTTAATAAAAGCTCGAAGAATAAAGTATTCATTCCCTTCTCAGATACTATATATGTAGATTATGCGGATTTGATGTGGTTCCTCGTGTATATTTTGGCTTCAAAGTGATCTTATCATTCCTACTTTTCTGCGCTCTGTCATTTGTATCAGTGCTTTGTTTAAAATTCAGAGTTGCTTTACTGTGTTTATACTCTTAATTGATCTCTTGTATTCCTGTTTTCCCTTGGAAGGGTGTACATATGCTAAAATTAGAAAGGAGGATATGGTCTTTGGTCTAACTATCTTTCTTACCTAATTAAGATTTGACAATAATCAATCTGTTTCTTGTTGCTATAAGTGAGGTTGATAGTTGAAAATCTTCAAGATTTAGCATCTGCATGCCTTTGTTAATTGTTTTATTAGTATTTAACACTTAAATAACTAAAGAATGGAGGGTCAATGCACACTGCAGCCTGCAAGCATGGCTCTAGCAAGTGTTCTCTATTAAGAATTTGCTACTACAGTTCTATTACTACCAATTAGTACAAGCTTTATTTTTTGGCATGAGTTAAATATCATTCAACAATGTTCAGATTGATCTATAGGCTGCATTTTTTATGATTTTTCTTGGCTGGTCAAGCCACACAACGACTAAAACATTAGGAAAGCCAACAGACTAACTCCACTTTCCTATATAAAAAATCCAAGTGAACCGGCCTATTTAAGCAACAAAAAATGAAAGTAAAGAGTCTTTCGAATTCTATATCTATTGTACTCCTATTTTGCAGTCATACATTCATAAACTCAATCAGCTCTAATTTCAAATTTACTCTATAAAGACTTGGAGTCGGTGCCTGAAAATAGAGTTTTTCCTTTCAGATGGTATAATTTGGATTATGAGAAAGTTAAACGAAATAACAGAAGGCCAAATCCATATAAGGAAACGAAAATTACACTCCAAATCATTAAGAAAAAATTTCCTAGTTCCCAAATAACAAATAGGTTACACTATTTTATGTATGTATACCCAACCTTCAAGCCTTCGTTTATAATAGCACAAAACTACAATAGTCAATCGTCAAAATAAAATAGTTTTCCAATTTTCAAGTGCTTGCGAATTTCACACCATATGTATGAGCAGTACCTTTGTTTGAAACAAATTGATCGACAGATTTCACTCATAAGATTTCAAAGTACTAATAAACCAGAGGCTTTACTTATAACTGAAACAAGTTATTTGATTTACACCACTAATCCTAACGTTCAACAAAATCGCGCTCAAACCCCTAAAACAGAGAACACAAAATTAACCATAAACCATAAGAACAACAAGCATGTTCCTAAGCCCTTTCTCAACGAATCCACCTTGCGAGTTGAATATACAGAAGCTACTGATTTTACAACTCTTTTAAAGGCATACCATCTATTCAGGAGATATTGATATCCACAAATGGAACTTTCAGGTCAGGTTGAATATACAGAAAGCAGCTCAATTTGAGAAAGTATGACTGTAACACTGCTTATCCCAATAGAATACAGTGACTGGTTCTATCACTTGATTGACACATTCAGATGCAGCAGCAGTCACTTTGCTAGAAGCGAAAACAAAACTTTACTTCAGTTGTTGAAAGTACTAATAATGAGAAAAGGAAACAACTGATGAAACCATTTGCATGCATAAACTTAGTACTTCAAGTCAGACTGAAACTAAAAAAGCAACTCTCTCTGGCAACACGGACCAACAACCTTAGGCAAGACACGGGTGAAAACTTACCTAAACCTCTTCCTCTTCTTACTTTTTGGAGCAGCTTCTTCAACGATATTCACTCCCATAATCATTGAATTTTCACGCGACTTCTTCTCGGTTGTTTAGTTATCTTCCTCAATCTTGAGACAAATTACAAGATCTTCCAGCTTCATTTCTTTGTGCTTGTGCTTTAGATAATTTTTGAAATCTCTCCACGAATGAGCCAAATTTTCAATTATTGCAGCCACTTAAAATGCTTCATTCACTACCATACCTCCAGCAATAAAGTCGTGAAAAATAAGTTGAAACTCTTGAACTTGGGTTTCAACTGTTTTGCTATCTATCATTTTATAGTCAAGAAACTTGGCAACCACAAACTTTTTCAAGCACGCATCTTCAGTCTTGTACTTCTTCTCCAGTGCATCCCACAATTCTTTTGAAGTATTCATAGCACTGTAGACATTGTACAAATCATCATCCAAAGCACTTAGGATGTAGCCTTTGCAAAGAAAATTTGCCTGTTTCCACGCTTCAACAATAATAAACTTTTCATTATTTGGCGACGGCAAACATTGGAGGGTCTTCACTGGTGAATTTCTGCATACCAAGCGTGGTAAGCAAAAAAGAAAAATACCCTTTGGTGCCATCCTTTGAAGTTGGCTCTATAAAATTTCCCCGTTTTTTCGGCCGGTGGAACAACAGTTCGGCTTGACGAGGCTATTGTCGTTGTGGCAACAGTTGCAGAAAGATTTCCATTTTCAATTGCCATTTCTTACTGTCAACAACAGAACAGTTCAATTAATGGCAGAAAATAAAACAGTAACAATACGTTTAATAAACAAAAACCGAAGTTTTTATATAATGTTTCATAAGAAAACGATGAAATTTTTATGTTCTTCAAATCGTTTCTGAATTTTAATACTCAGATGAAGTTTTTATATCTGCAAATCAGAAATAGAAAAATTCAGAAAGAGTAGAAACCACAAAGGTTTTAATCTCCAGAAAACAGATTACATATTAAAGTATAAATATAATTTTCTTAAGATTGTTATCAATCTATATTAAATATAATATTATGAAACAGTAAGTTTCTGTAACACAAAACAGAAACAATGAAAAACAGAAGTAAGGCAGAAACTGGAAATAGTCAGAAACTAGAATCAGAAAATAATTTTCGGAATAAAATCGAGCCCGTTGAATGCACGGTGTGTCCTTAAAAATATTATTCCCCTCGAGTACCCGAGGTATTGAAATATTATCCTCGTATGATAGAACAATTTAACTCACCAGAGTATCGGTACCTAAAATGCTGGTGAATTACGAACCACTTAATGGTTGTAAATCACACTGAATTTTATTTATACAGAAGAAGAAGAAGAAGAAAAAGTAGTTCAGAACATTTCGTAAGGAAAAATTATGGGATCAACGCGAATTTATAGCTATTTTCTAGCACTATTTCTGAAAACAGCCATGGCTGTTGGAACAGGCAGGAAGCCGAAGCCGAGCGATGACGGCGCGAGGCTTACCTTCTTTCCAACCCATTTAACACCAAGAGAAATGCTTTTTTAATATAAGGATATTCCCTTTTCTTTCCACTACCAATGAGGGATAATTTCTCTTTCCAAAGCATAAGGAAACAACTCGTCCATCCCCATAATGAAGAAGAAAAAAATTATGGGGTTCATCTCCATAATGAAGAAGAAAAATCTGCAAGATGCCAAAATAGGTAGTAGGCACCGGAACACGTTTTGACCAAAATTGGTTTTGGTTACGACACTTCTTCCTATAAATAGAAGCCTTTAGCTTCTTATTTTGACACACCAACAAAGAGAGAAAGAAAGAGTGAGGTTTCACAGACAAGGAATTAGAAAATAGTCTGTGAGAAAAATAGAGAGTGAGCGATATTGTAGTAAGGTGGGAATATCAAAAGAGGGTTATTTCTTTTGAGTGTTGTAGTGGTCTTTGAAGTATTTTACTCGGACCTACAAAGTATAAAATTTCTTGCTATAGTGATATCAGTTGGTCGTCTCGGGGCCGTGATATTTTCCCTTATTCAAAGAGTTTTTCACGTAAAAATATGGTGCTGTTGTCACTCTTTTACTCTTGTTAATTACCGTATCTCGGTGCTACGTGATTATTTCGCTTTTATTACTGTGAATATTATTTATGTAGGGAGTTTATTCCCAACAACTGGTTTGAAAGCACAAGTTCTGCTTGCTCATATAAGAACTAATCACTGTCGGTAGTACTATACTCGGTGAAAATAAAATATCCGAAGTAAAGTACGAGGTAGAAAGATTCAACGGAGATAACGGTTTCTAAACATGGTAAAGAAGGATGAGGGATCTGCTCATACAACAAGGATTACACAAGGTACTAGATGTTGATTCCAAAAAGCCTAATACCATGAAAGTTGAGTATTGGGCTGACTTGGATGAAAGGGCTGCTAGTGCAATCAGGTTGCACTTATCAGATAATATGGTAAATAATATCATTGATGAAGACACCGCACATGGCATTTGGACAAGGTTGAAAAGCCTATACATGTCCAAAACGCTAACAAATAAATTGTACCTGAAGAAGCAGCTATACGCCCTACACATGGGTGAAGGTACGAATTTTTTGTCACAGTTAAATATGTTTAACGGACTAATCACACACCTTGCCAATCTCGGAGTGAAAATCGAGGAATAAGATAAAGCCATATTGTTGTTGAACTCATTGCCATCTTCGCACGATAATTTGGCAACAACCATCATGCACGGTAAGACTACCATTGAGTTAAAAGATGTCACATCGGCTCTTCTACTAAAGAGGAGACGAGAAAGAAGCCTGAAAATCAAGGACAGACTCTCATCACAGAAGGTAGAGGCAGGATTTATCAAAGGAGTTCGAGCAACTATGGTTCGAAGCTCGTGGGAAGTCTAAGAACCGATCCAAATCAAGAGCCAGAAATTGCTACAATTGTGATCAACCATGTCACTTCAAAAGAGATTGCCCAAATCCAAGGAAGGGCAAAGGTGAAAGCAGTGTCCAGAAGAATGACGACAACACAACCGCCATGGTGCAAAACAATGATAATTTTGTCCTCTTCATAAATGAGGAAGAGGAATGCATGCACTTGTCAGGTCCAGATTCGGAATGAGTGGTTGATACAGCAATATCTTACCATGCCACACCGGTAAGAGAAATATTTTACAGATATGTAGCAGGTGATTTTGGAACTTTGAGAATGGGTAACACAAGTT
The DNA here is from genome assembly GCA_000715115.1 of Nicotiana otophora. NCBI lineage: Eukaryota > Viridiplantae > Streptophyta > Magnoliopsida > Solanales > Solanaceae > Nicotiana > Nicotiana otophora. The sequence goes on from AWOL01S0115452.1 coordinate 19,221, forward strand.
ACTCAAAGATTGCGGGGGATTGGTGACATTTGTATCAAGACAAATATCGGATCCACATTGGCACTAAAGGACGTGCGGCATGTACCTGATTTGCGGTTGAACTTGATCTCGGGAATTACTTTAGACCAAGATGGATATGAGAACTATTTTGCAAATCAAAAGTGGAGACTCACCAAGGGATCATTGGTGATTGAAAAGGGAGTTGCTCGTGGCACGTTGTACGNAACGGAGATAACAGTTTCTAAACATGGTAAAGAAGGATGAGGGATCTACTCATACAACAAGGATTACACAAGGTACTAGATGTTGATTCCAAAAAGCCTAATACCATGAAAGTTGAGAATTGGGCTGACTTGGATGAAAGGGCTGCTAGTGCAATCAGGTTGCACTTATCAGATAATATGGTAAATAATATCATTGATGAAGACACGGCACATGGCATTTGGACAAGGTTGAAAAGCGTATACATGTCCAAAACGCTAACAAATAAATTGTACCTGAAGAAGCAGCTATACGCCCTACACATGGGTGAAGGTACGAATTTTTTGTCACAGTTAAATATGTTTAACGGACTAATCACACACCTTGCCAATCTCGGAGTGAAAATCGAGGAATAAGATAAAGCCATATTGTTGTTGAACTCATTGCCATCTTCGCACGATAATTTGGCAACAACCATCATGCACGGTAAGACTACCATTGAGTTAAAAGATGTCACATCGGCTCTTCTACTAAAGAGGAGACGAGAAAGAAGCCTGAAAATCAAGGACAGACTCTCATCACAGAAGGTAGAGGCAGGATTTATCAAAGGAGTTCGAGCAACTATGGTTCGAAGCTCGTGGGAAGTCTAAGAACCGATCCAAATCAAGAGCCAGAAATTGCTACAATTGTGATCAACCATGTCACTTCAAAAGAGATTGCCCAAATCCAAGGAAGGGCAAAGGTGAAAGCAGTGTCCAGAAGAATGACGACAACACAACCGCCATGGTGCAAAACAATGATAATTTTGTCCTCTTCATAAATGAGGAAGAGGAATGCATGCACTTGTCAGGTCCAGATTCGGAATGAGTGGTTGATACAGCAATATCTTACCATGCCACACCGGTAAGAGAAATATTTTACAGATATGTAGCAGGTGATTTTGGAACTTTGAGAATGGGTAACACAAGTTACTCAAAGATTGCGGGGGATTGGTGACATTTGTATCAAGACAAATATCGGATCCACATTGGCACTAAAGGACGTGCGGCATGTACCTGATTTGCGGTTGAACTTGATCTCGGGAATTACTTTAGACCAAGATGGATATGAGAACTATTTTGCAAATCAAAAGTGGAGACTCACCAAGGGATCATTGGTGATTGAAAAGGGAGTTGCTCGTGGCACGTTGTACGGGACATATGCAGAAATATACCAAGGTGAATTGAGCGCGACACAACATGAGATTTCTGCAGATTTGTGGTACAAACGAATGGGTCATATGAGCGAGAAGGAATTGTAGATTTTTGCCAAGAAATCACTCATTTCTTATGCCAAAGGTACAACGGTAAAACCTTGTGACTACTGTTTATTTGGTAAGCAGCATAGAGTCTCATTTCAGACATCGTCTGAAAGAAAATTGAATATACTTGATTTAGTATATTCTGATGTTTGCGGTCCAATGGAAATTGAATCGATGTGCGGTAACAAATACTTTGTTACAACAACAACAACAACAACAACCCAGTATAATCCCACTAGTGGGGTCTGGGGAGGGTAGTGTGTACGCAGACCTTACCCCTACCCTGAGGTAGAGAGGCTGTTTCCAAATGACCCTCGGCATCCTTCCCTCCAAGAACTCCCCACCTTGCTCTTGGGGTGACTCGAACTCACAACCTCTTGGTTGGAAGTGGAGGGTGCTTACCATCAGAGCAACCCACC
>AWOL01S0115470.1:0-11155 GCA_000715115.1 Nicotiana otophora
ACTAAGGATAATTATAGGCGAGAAAGAACATCAAAGATTCCTTCGGGGATGCGATGTAATAAATTCGTAGCTTTACAGGAGTCATAGGGTTTCCACAATGTACTACCCCGAAAGACTAGTTGAGAAAATAAGGAAGAAGGCTTCAATCTAAGCATAGTGACATAAAGAATAAATGGTATTGTAACAATAGTCTCGCTACAATATTGTATACACTCCATAAGAAAGTGGCACCATCGTGGCTAATGAACGGGAAGTAAAAATCAAAGGTGATATTTAAGATCATATGAGTTACAGGAAATTCCAGTATTCGTGGGTGTAATGACTCGTCCGGTTATTTTGGGTATTACAACCTCGTTCCCCCATTTACTGCTCTATTTGTTCTTTATAGCTGTATTATGACCTATCAGATTAGTTAGTTCAGGTCCGGAGATATTTCAAAATGAATTGAGACACTTAGTCTCATAATGAAAAGTTTAAGTTGGAAAAATTGATCAGATGTTGATTTATGTGTAAACGATCTTGGATTTGGATTCTGATGTTTCCAGTAGCTCTGTATGATTATTTTGGACTTAGGCGCGTGTCCGGATATTTATTTGGAGATACGTAGTGGAATTAGACTTGAAATGGCAAAAGTCGATGTTTTGGAAAGTTTGACCGGGGGGTTGACTCTTTGATATCGGGGTAGAAATATGATTCTGAAAATTGAAATAGCTTCGTTATGTCATTTATGACTTGTGTGCAAGATTTGAAGTCATTCCGATTGATTTGATGTGTTTCGGCACAAGATATATAATTTGAAACTTCAAAGTTTATAGATTTTGATTTGAGGTGTGATTCATCGTTTTGATGTTGTTAGGTGTAATTTGAGGCCTCGAGTAGGTCCATATTATGTTATGGAACTTGTTGGTATGTTCGGACGGGGTCCCGAGGGGCTCGGGCGTGTTTCGAATTGATTTCTGATCATGTTTCTTCATGTTGCTAATGATGGTTGCTGCTGGTTCTGGTGTGACCGCACCTATGGTTGGTTTGCGTAGGTGCGATGGTCGCAGAAGAGACAAAGGAGCCGCAGAAGCGGCTAGGGAGTCTTTGTACATAGGCCGCAGATACGGACATGCGGGCACAAAAGCGCTTGCATAGAAGCGGCCCAACGCGCGTAGAAGCGCGACTGCAGAAGCGACCACAGTCGCAGATGCGAGCTTCATCCACAGAAGCGGAGGTCATAGATGCGGCCATGCGACCGAAGATGCGGAACATGCTAGGCAGAACCCCTTTAAGTTCGAGGGTTCAATATTGTTAACCATTTTCGGATTTTGGAGCTCGGTTTGGGCGATTTTGGAGAGGAATTTTTCCACACAACTTGGGGTAAGTGTTCTTGATTCCCTTGTGATTATATTTCATGAATTAATCTTCATATTTTGTGTAAATTTATCTAATCTTCAAGAGAAATCGAAGGAAATTTCTATATTTTTGTAAAATGAATTTTTGAGTTTTGAATACCGATTCGGAGTTGGATTTGAGTGAAATTAGTATGGTTGAACTTGTAATTGGAGTCGCAGATGCGAGCTTTGTCCGCAGAAGCGGAGGTCGCAGTTGCGGCCATGCGACCAAAGATGCGGAAAACGCCGGGTTGAACCCCTTTAAGTTCGAGGGTTTAATATTTTTTGCCATTGTCGGATTTTGTGAGTTTCGTTGGATTAGGGCCCCACAGGCGATTTTTGAGTGTAATTTCGGATTTATTGGGAAAAACATTTGTATTTTAATATGGAATTAATTCCTATAATTTGTGTGGACTGAATCAATTAATTGTGACTAGATTCGAGCCATTCAGAAGTTGATACACGCAGTATGAAAGTTTTGGAGCATTGTTTAGCTTGCTTGACATTCGATTCATCTTGTTCGAGGTAAGTAACTCTTCTGATCTTGGAGCTGAGGGTATGAACCCTGACTATACGTGTTATGTGTTTGGGGTTGAGGTGACGCACATGCTAGATGATAGGCGTGTGGGCGTGCACTGTGTGAACTGTGACTATTCATACTAGAAGCCATGTCTAGGCCACATGCTTATTCTGTTGTTGAGTTATCTGCTTTCATTTCATTACTTACTCAGTCATACGCATTCATATGCGTATCATATCTCAGTCTATGTTGTTATTTATTGATACATCATATCATCATTTTCGGGCTAGGTTCATGACACTGTGAGCCCGTGAGAAAGAGACTAGAGAGATTGATGACTCAATGAGTTCGAGTACCTGATTATAAGTGACCTTTATGGGATCGGGCTGCACGCCGTAGTGGTTATACTGATTTATGATAGCTCTTGGGCTGAAGGAGCCCCTCCGGAGTCTGCACACACCCCCAGTGAGCGCGGTTGATTTATATTGAGGGATGGATCTTTTCTGGACATGGATCTTGTCCGAAGCATTTATACCTGGGGATGGATCTTCCCCACGGGCTGGATTAGCCCTACTTGGTACCGAGTCACTGATGATCAGTTGATGTGTATATTCCAGGATGGATCTTCCCTGGGCCAGATTGGCCATATACAGTACCAAGTGATTGAGCATGATGAGTGAAATGTGTGAGATAGTGAGATTTAGTACTCTAAGAGTGTGAGTACATAAGTTAATGCCTGAGATACATTACATTGACATGCACACATGACATACATACATAGAGATGTATTTTCCTCATGTTGTACGGTATCACGTCATTCATGACTTCTCACATATATTGGCCTACGGGCATAGTGATGCATTTTTCCACTGGCTATCTGGAAAGAAAATGAAACATCTTATTTATTATTAAAAGGATGTTTGGGAGAATTACTGTTTTTAAACTTACTTATATTTTTGGTAACTTCGGTAAACGTCTTGGGATTTTTAATGATACACTTGAAAGGCAGAACTATTTTCAGAAATCATGATTTAGCTGAGCATTTATTGTTTGAGTTACTTCTTTTTATTACTTGCTTTATGTGTTATGAATTGTTGTTGGTTATTGGAGTTGGACTCTGACCTTGGTACAAGCTCGTCACTACTTCCAATCTAAGGTTAGGTTTGTTACTTATTAAGTACATGGGTTCGGTTGTACTCATACTATACTTCTGTACCTTGCGTAAAGATGTTGGATGCGGATGTTGTTGTGTTCATTGGGAACTGGATTTGAAGATGTACCTGCGTTCCGGTTGTAGCTGCCTCTTGTTCATGGTAGCCTTAGATTCATAAAACTCTGTTTATGTACTTTTCAAACAGATGATGTATTTACTTCATACCAGCTTTGTAAACTCTATTATTAGAAGCTCATGATTTATACTACCAGTCCTTGGGAAATGTATAAGATTTAGGTATTTTCTTTTACTTAATTGTCTTGTTAAACTTCATTGGCATTGGATAGTTGATAACTGGCTTACCTAGCGGGTCGGGTTAGGTGTCATCACGACTAGTTGGATTTTGGGTTGTGACAAGGTGGTATCAGAGCTCTAGGTTTATAGGATCCACAAGTCATGAGCAAGTGTCTAGTAGAATCTTGCGGATCGGTATGATGCCGTCCATACTTATCTTCGAGAGGCTACAGGGCATTTAGGATAATTTCCCATATTTCTTTTCTTATCGTGTGAAATTGATTCAGCCTAAAACATAACTCTTTGTATTCCTTCCACGCATTTGTATGCACACATGAGCACTCGGTATCAGTTGTGCGTCGACGGCTTGTGACTCCATGGATAAAGTGCGAGATGTAATTTTTGTGTGCTGGTGATGCGCCAGTCTGGAGGACTTGATGCCATGGTTAGACCGCAGCTTAAGCTTAGTAGCTTTAGTTGTGACTTGTACGTTTGGACTCATATGTCTGGTAATATCCCTATGAATGGAGTTTGTGGCTCGATGAGCAGTTGAATGGCTATATGATAAGTATGATGTAACTACATGATGTGTTAAAATGATTTGAATGTGACGAGAAGTGCTTTCTTGGAATGTAAAAAGGGCCATTGGGTGCTTGATTTTCGTTTTGATGTGACGTATAGTCTCGAGTATGAATGTTTTGAAGGATCTTTCACGTTGGTAAAATTTGGGACAAATTAAATTCTCATGTCTGATTAATGAGTTTGGACTCAGATAGACTAAGTTATTGCATAGTAATTGTAACTGGGAAAGGGTATAACAAAATACCAATCTGAGGCTAAGCCGGTGGGTTATCTCCTGCGGAGTAATCTACGTATGTGTGTTCCTTATAATATGAGTGGAGAGTTTCTTTTCTACCAGCTAGGCGTATGTGTTGAGATTTGAATTTGAATCTGGTTGAGAAAGTTGACTTGATTGTCATGAGAATAAATGCGAACTTAGCGAATGATTGAGGAATTTTATGGTTGGTGTTGCATGAGATTGAAAAGAATTTTTGTTGGACCGACTGCAGTATCATGGCAGTAATACGGTATGGGTATTGTGATTTATCGTGTGTTTTAATCTATGGATTTGAGCCAAGTAGGGGAACCTACTGTTGAAGGTTTAATTTCACGGCGACATGTTAAATTTAGTTTTGGTTTGAGACATACTTGTGGATTAGTTATGACTTGCAGAGATTGAGATCGAGGATGGCTCGAGTAAGGAAATCCCTGAATACGGGTTACATTGCACTTTATAAAAATTTGAAAATCATGGAATGATTAAGTTTTTACTTTAAGGAATGTAGTGCGCACGGAGTATGAATGTTATTGGTGATGTTAAGGCTGAATTGCCTCTTTGAGTGTTATTGTGCTAATGGGGCACGTGGCTTTCACCCGTTTGGGCAGTGCAATGTTTGTTTTTAGATTTGAGTAAAGTGGGTGACTCTCGAGAAGGTGCTAATGGATTCAAAAATGTATAAGCGGCAATTAATTGTTTTTTTTCGGATTCGTATATCGCTAGAATCAGTTATTTACATTGGATGATATCGGAACTTACGGTAATTCTGTATGACTATGGATTCAACATTTCAGTATAAGAAAATGGAAGAGGAACAATTTTAAATTCACATAAGGTTTTTCAGAGTGGATATCTCGGTTGTGGTAGTTATGTGGTGCTTAAGAAGAATATCACGACTTACAGGCCTTACGGCGGTGTGGTTTTATATTAGGGTGTTTTATAGTGAGCTTTGGGTGATTATGATGTGGTGAGTCTCTACAAATGTTTTGGCGGCAATATTCTTGAGTTTGGTGATCTGCATGGCTTGGTCGAGTTGGAGAAATTTAGTTCTGATAGCTTGGTTATGTGCAAATGGATTTCAAAGTGTTCTTGATGGTTTCTACCATGGTTTAAACCGGATATTCTTTATCGGTGTGGGGGAACATGTTTTATATTGTGATTTGCTCCTGTAAAGAAGCAAGAGAAAGATTTCTAACTAATCGGATATGTAATTTGCTGGTGACCCAGAGTTGATAATGAGATTCTTGTGCTTTTCACATGATGGCATGATATATGTTATGTGTTGTGCTGAAGTTAGATTTACATGTACAAGGTGGCAGTTCAGTCTTGAAGGGAAGGTCGTGAAGTTAGGGCAAAATGGCCAGTTTCACTTATTTAGACGAATGTTACAATTGCACGGTAATTCCGAAAAAAGGGTGCGCATTTTAGAAAAGGGCATTGTATTTTAACTTACAGATGTTCATCGGTATTGCAATACTCACATTTGTTGATAGACTGCGGACATTCAAATTATTGTTATATGGCACGGGAGAATTATGGAAGTATTCCTCGTGGGATAATCGTGCATGAAAGATGTGTTAGTCATTCGAATGCTAGAATTGGGATCAGTTATGATGATTCATGTGTCCTATGAATTTGGAGACTGGGAGTTCTCAGAAGCATATTGTTTTGGGTTACGTCCTATTTGAGGTAAGTATTTTATTTAAACTCGGTGGAGGCACTAGTTGCGTTAACTAATTGTGTTAGTTTTGCGCTATGAGTATGCATATAGGTGAGGTTTGAGCCTATATGCGGGCATCAGGGCAAGTATTCATACTCGGAAGGATGCTTAGGCTATAATACGCCTAGAGTTGACTGTTAAGCATCAAGTTATAATGTTTCTCGTATTTGTACCTTTGTGGAGAACTATCTGGGCTATACTTGAGGTTATAAAAAGGCTAATTCCCTGAGAAAACTTGGTAGTTACTATTTCTGCATTAACTTGTCGATTTGAGTTGTGATAGCAGACTTTGCACATGCCTACACTATGGCATGTTATTTATACCAGTCCAGGAGCATGAGAATCTTATTTCATTATCATATACATGTGTACTTGTTTAATTGCTCTTGTATGATATGCTGAGATTGGAGGCCTGTGACCATGCCAGGCGATTTATATTATTGTCACGTGAGTTGTCCGTGCCATGTGTCAGAGTTTTATTTCAATGATAATTTATCTGATTCAGTAATTTCCTTCCTCTACAATTGTGTACATGCAGCTATGGTTATCCTCTTCACGAAATTTGAGGAGTTGGTTGTAACATTGCGGTTGTGGTGGTGCTTGTTGAACTTGCAATACGGTTCTCTTCCTTGAAACATCGCCCATATTTGGGTACACGGATTGCGCAGTTGTGGCTTGAGTTATGCTAATGTGGCGTGTCTGTGGGATAGTTGTGTTTAATAGTACAAGGTCGTTGGACCTAGAATGGGTACTATCAGGTTTGATTATGGTATATTCAGGAGGATAATATTGAAAGTTGGCTAGAAAGTGATTATGGTTCTGGCTGGGGTGAGAGAGATCCATGACTTGTTGATCTGATAAGGAGTCATGAGATTTCTGCGTGTTTCTTTCATTATCAGTAGTGTACGAAGGTTTTGGAACGAGGTTTTGTTTGATATGGGGTTTAAAACTAGTACCGTGTTGGTTTTGGAGTAGTTACTATGATCAGGAATGGTGCTACGAGCATACGAGTTGTGTAATATCTTAGGTGATTATATCTGTGGTTATGGTGATGGCTCTATGCAGCTTGTTCAAACTTATACAGTGTGTAACCATGAGATTCGGGTCTTGTAAGAAATTCTGAGTGTTGGAAACTGAATTCCAAGGTTTATGGGCTAAGGTTAAAATAATGACTTTCAATTATGTTGTGTTGTCAGGCCTATATGGAATAGGGTCGCGTGGGATCACCCCCGAGTATGTGCGAGGTAAGATGGAATAGTGACTTGATGGTGTGGAAAGAACTCTTGGCACGTTCGAGGATGAACGTATGTTTAAGTAGAGGGAGAATGTAATGACCCGACCGATCATTTTGAGTATTACAGCCCCGTTCCCCTATTTACTGCTCTATTTGTGCTTTATAGCTATATTATGACCTATCGGATAAGTTAGTTAGGGTCCGTAAATATTTTGGAATGAATTGAGACATTTAGTCTTATAATGGAAAGCTTAAGTTAGAAAAGTCGATCGGATATTGATTTATGTGTAAACGACGTCGGATTTGAATTTTGATGTTTCCAGTAGCTCCGTATGGTGATTTTGGACTTAGAAGCCTATCCGGAAAATTATTTAGAGGTCCGTAGTGGAATTAGGCTTGAAATGGCGAAAGTTAAATTTTTGGGAAGTTTGACCGAGGGGTTTACTTTTTGATATCGGGGTCGGAATCTGATTCTGGAAATTGGAATAGCTTCGTTATGTCATTTATGACTTGTGTGCAAAATTTTAAGTCATTCCGGATTGATTTGATGTGTTTCGACACAAGATATAGAATTTGAAAGGTCAAAGTTCATAAATTTTGATTTGAGGAGCAATTCGTCGTTTTGATGTTGTTAGGTATGATTTGAGGCCTCGGGTAGGTCCATATTATGTTATGGGACTTGTTGGTATGTTCGGACAGGGTCCCGACGGGCTCGGGCGTGTTTTAGATTGATTTCAGATCATTTTTCTTCATGTTGCTAATGATGGTTGCTGCTGGTTCTGGTGTGACCGCACCTGCAGCTGGTTTGCGCAGGTGCGATGTTCGTAGAAGCGGCCAGGGAGGCATTGTACAGAGGCCGCAGATGCGGACATACGGGGACAGAAGTGCTTGCACAGAAGCGGCCCAGCGCGCATAGAAGCGCGACCGCAGATGCGGTTTGCACGTCGCAGAAGCGACCACAGTCGCATATGCGAGCTTCGTCCGCAAAAGCGGAGGTCGCAGATGCGGCCATGCGACCGCAAATGCGGAAAATGCTGGGCAGAACCCCTTTAAGTTCGAGGGTTCAATATATTTAGCCATTTTCGGATATTGGAGCTTGGTTTGAGCGATTGTGGAGAGGAATATTTCCACACAACTTGGCGTAAGTGTTCTTGTCTCTCCTGTGATTATATTTCATGAATTAATCTTCATTTTTGGAGTAAGATTATCGAATCTTCAAGATAAATTGAAGGAAATTTCTATAATTTCATATTATGAATTTTCAAATTTTGAATAGCGATTCGTAGTCGGATTTGAGTGAAATTAGTATGGTTGAACTTGTAATTGCATGGGTTGCTGGATTTTGTGAGTTTCGTCGGATTCCAAGGCGTGGGAACCACGAGCGATTTTTGAGAATAATTTTGGATTTTGTGGGAAAAACATTAGTATTTTGATATGGAATTATGACCTATAATTTGTGTGGACTGAAGCAATTAATTGTGACTAGATTTGAGCCGTTCAAAAGTTTATACGCACAGAATGGTAGTTCTGGAGCATTGTTTAGCTTGCTAGATATTGGATTCATCTTGTTCGAGGTAAGTAACTCTTCTAATCATGGATCTGAGGGTATGAACCCTGACTATACGTGTTATGTGTTTGGTATTGAGGTGACGCACATGCTAGGTGACAGGTGTGTGGACTGTGTGAACTGTGACCCCGTTATTTTCTATGGTACGGTGTAGCTACCCGAACTTATCTGAAACCATGAAATCTCTATGTACTAGAGTTATCGAGCTATGATTCATGTTAGAAGCCATGTCTAGGCCACATGCTTATCCTGTTGGGACCCACTGAGGTCATTTCTATTGTTGAGTTATCTGCTTTCATTGCATTACATACTCAGTCATACTCATACATATGCATTTCATATGCATTTCATATCTCAATCTCTGTTGTCATTTATTGATACATCATATCATCATTTGCGGGCTAGTTTCATGACACTGTGAGCACGGGAGAGAGAGACTGGAGATATTGATGACTAAGTGAGGCTGAGTGCCTGATTGTAAGTGATATTTATGGGATCGGGCTGCACGTCACAATGGTTATACTAATTTAGGATAGTGCTTGGGCTGAAGGAGCCCCTCCGGAGTCTGCACACACCCCCAGTGAGCGCAGTTGATTTATATGGAAGGATGGATCTTCCCTTGACATGGATCTTGTCCGAAGCATTTATACCTGGGGATGGATCTTCCCCACGAGCTGGATTGTCCCTACTCGGTACTTAGTGACTGATGATCAGTTGATGTGTATATTCCGGGATGGATCTTCCCTGGGCCGGATTGGCCATATACAGTACTAAGTGATTGAGCATGATGAGTGGAATGTGTGAGACAATTAAATTGAATACTCTGCGAGTGTGAGTACATGCGTTCATCTCTAAGATACATTGCATTGACATGCACACATGACATACAGGCATAGATATGTATTTTCCTCATGCTGTACGGTATCACGCCATTCATGACTTCTCAAACAAATTGGCCTATGGGCATAGTGATGCATTTTTCCACTGGCTATCTGGAAAGAAAATGAAACATCTTATTTATTGTTGAAAGGATTTTTGGGAGAATTACTGTTTTCAAACTTACTTATATTTTTGGTAACTTCGGTAAACGACTTGGGATTTTCACTGATACACTTGAAAGGCAGAACTACTTTCAGAAATCATGATTTAGTTGAGCATTTATTCTGAGTTACTTCTTTAAAATTACTTGCTTTATGTGTTATGAACTGTTGTTGGTTATTGGAGTTGGATTCTAACCTTGGTACAAGCTCATCACTATTTTCAACTTAAGGTTAGGTTTGTTACTTATTGAGTACATGGGTAAGTTGTACTCATACTACACTTCTACGCCTTGCATGTAAATGTTAGATGTTGATGTTGTTGTGTTCGTTGGGAGCTAGATCTGAAGATGTACCTGCGTTCCGATTGTAGCTCTCTCTTGTTCATGGTAGCCTTAGATTCATAAAAGTCTATTTATGTATTTTTCAAACATATGATGTATTTACTTCATACCAGCTTTGTAAACTCTATTCTTAGAAGCTCATGATTTGTACTACTAGTCCTTATGGAATGTATAAGATTTAGATATTTTCTTTTACTTAATTGTCTTGTTAAATTTCATTGGAATTGGATAGTTGATAACTGGCTTACCTAGCGGGTTGGGTTAGGTGTCATCACGACTAGTTGGATTTTGGGTCATGACAGTGGGCAACAAGATAAGCCAAGTATTCATGCAACAAGTGGCAGAACGACCAGGAAAAGTAATTAAAGGAAGATTGCGAGTAGTATAAATAGATATATGTAGGTCACAAGCTAAAGTTTGATAGAGCAACAAGGTTTTAGGTAGACAAGAGTAAGGTTATGAAAAGATGAGTGAGAAGGTGACGAGAACAGGTAAGGCCTCGAGACTAAGCCTATCAAAACAAGAGAGCTGATGGTTTCTATAAGTAATAGAAAGCTCTGTACAGTCTAAAGGAACTCAGAGGACTCTAAGAATATGAGCAATTAGAAGAGATGAAATGCTACCCTGGTAGTAGAATAAGGGTGTAATTGTGATAGATAAGATGATGACGTTTAGGCTTTTGAATGAGTAATGATTTTAAGAAAAGAGATTTCATGAAGTGCATGGGATTAGAATAACCATATAAGATGAATCACGCCGGGATGCTATGAAATACGGTTATTGAAGTATAGTATCACCCCTAGGTGGATCAGGAAAATCACTTCAGATGTTCCCCGATGAGACGTGAGCCCTAGTGACAATGTATTACGTAAGAGGTCTCAAGTTATTAGTGGTAGATATAGATCAATATTAAGGTGAATCAACAATAGATGGATAAAAATTCCAAAGTATAAGAGGAGGTTATGATGCCATTCTTTAGATGAAAAGTAATAAGAAAGCATTAAAGGACATAGATTTAGCAGACCTCGGTAATAATAAACCAAAGTAAGTGTTATAGTACGGTATGACCTAC
>AWOL01S0115490.1:0-12803 GCA_000715115.1 Nicotiana otophora
GGGGTGGGTAGGTGTGTTGGTGGGGATGGGGAATAGGGTGGGGAAGATTGAAAAAGAGTTTTGGAAAATATTTTCCCTTTTCTTGATAGGAAAAATATTTTCCTCCAATTGGAGGAAAATGAATTAATGAAGAAAATATTTTTCAAAACATTTAAGCCAACCAAACATGAGAAAATTGAAAAATATTTTTCAAAAAATATTTTCGTTCATACCAAACACACCCTAAGCACATACCAATTCTAGGCTACAAGCGTGAATGGGTTATCACTAACATTTACCGCTACACTAGGTTCAATTAATCCCTTATATTAACCGTCATTCCTAATTTCCTTTTTCATGGTAAATCAAACTAATTGGGGGAAGTCCTAGGGAAAGTTACTCCCTTTTGAATCAATACAAAGCAAGAATCATCAAATGAACAAAAGTTTCATTCATTCCTAAGCAAGAATTCAATAATTCATAAGGTAAAAATCAAACCAATCAAAACCTAATCAACGATGTTTTCAGACAAAGCTGTCCGACCACAAAATTACACCAAATTTATTAATACAAAATAAGAAAATAAAGGTTCTTCCTTGTTAGCAAAATAACCCAGAAACCAAGCAAAATACATAAGATTTGATAATAATTATCACTTAAACACATTAAAAATACAAGTAAAATTTAAGGATAAGTTCGTAATATAAGACATAGTGAGAAAGCTCTTGGACGGCTCTTAGAAATATCTTATTCAAGCAAATACACATGCCAATTAGTCCATGATGAGACAAAAGTACAGAGCCCCTCAAGATTATGTTTCAAAGTTTGGACCCCTCTTTGTTTTTCATTTATTGTTTGCCCAAGAAAATGCTAAGTTTGGTCATAAAATAAATCAAAATCAATTCTCCCCCAAGCCTGAGTGTAGCTTCTCCAGTCCACTTCTTTTATCTTTATTATCCACTCTTTGATTGCAAACTTGATTGATTCAAACGTTGAAGCTGATGTTGTCTCTTAAATTTTTAAAGTTAAGCATCATATTCATTAAATGCAGAAGAACTTGAGCTTGAAACTTGAAGGATAAAAACAACACTCCATTAAAGCTCATTTTGAAGCTTGGTTGGAGAATTGAATTTTAAGAAATTATTATTTATTTAAATCGGGTGTTGTTACGGTGGATTGAATCCATCTTAAAGAGCTTATATCTCAATTTTGAGGGAGTTCCGTGAAGATTTAAGGTTGTTTTGGGTGAAATTCCAAATTTGAGTGTGAGGTATTTAAAGTTTAAATAGATTTTAATGGTGTATATTAAACGATCTAGATGTGTTTATGTTGCATTTCCTTTAATCGATTTGAAATAACTCTGTATAGTTATTATAAATTGTATTGATTTGTTATAAACTGAATATAGCATCGATGATGGGTTCATTCTGAATATTCCAGTGAATTAAAAAAAATTTAATGCTCTACGAAAACCCAAAATTATTCAATGTCGAAAAAGAGTAGGAGGAATATTAACTATTTAGATGTAAACGAGGTGAGATATTCTCGTTATGCTAATTTTTAAGAAAAAGACAGTGTATTTGCCACGATCTGGAATTCCCAACCTCGGGATCGTGATGACGCCTTACATCTACTTGCTAAATAAGCTGACGTTATTAAATTATTAACCAGTCTTTAGCAATTAACACCGAGTAATGATATTTAACGATTGACAAACTCAGGATTTAACAGTGTTAATAGAAATAATGCGATGTTAACTACTACCAGAAATCTGGAGTCACAAGTACATGAGCAACTAGAATACTACATATATGGTCTGAAATAAAGTACAACCGTTTGAGACTAAATAAACAGTAAAATGGATAAAGAAGGGGATTTCAGGGTTGCGGACGCCGTGCAACTATACCTCAAGTATCCAATACAATTGAATCCGAGTAGAAACACCACTAAACGCCGCTGGGATCAACACCAGTATCTGCACAAAAAGTGCAGAAGTGTAGCATAAATACAACCAATCCAATGTACTCCTTAAGTGTCGAATCTAACCCTGACGAGATGGTAACAAGATTATGACAAGATACCTACTTAAAACATGTACAGATATATACAAAGAGCAACAAAATAACAAGTAGGGCAATAAAAAACATTATCTGGGAAGGGACATGCGAAAGGGGGATATCATAAGAACAACAGTACGAAATCACCAAATAACATCTTTCCTAAATAAACAACACTGTAACCAAGTAAATCACTTATCCGGGAACCAAATAAGGCAATGAAATAATAGTGGCACGACATTACTCTTCATACTTTTACTCTCATCCTCATCATGTAATATCATAAATAAAAAGGCGCGGCATCACCCTTTGTATTTTTACTCTCTTCCTCACATGATGTGATAAGTGATAATAATCAGTCAATTGCATGACATCATCATTCATGCTTTAATCCTCCCAATCTCTTGTATAAATGATATTGTATGCAAATAAGGTACGACAATACCCTTCGTACTTTTTTGTCGTCCTTCCCAAGTAACAACATTAATCCAAGATAGCAAAACAAGATGGAAAGCAATTTCACTTCAATCATAGTGTAATGATACTTCAACTCAATTTTCAAAATCCCAACAACTTCAAAGTAAACAATAGATATGAAGGAGAATAATTAAAGAAGTAATATTCTATCTATGGCATAAAACGCATAGTCAATGAGTCAACAAAATACAATAAAATAATTTCCATCTGCATGCTTTAACCCAACAACAATGCATATATACTCGTCACCTTACATATATACCGTCCCCACACATAATTCATGTAGCAAATAGACCAACCAATACTAATTCCCTTAAGTCAAGGTTAACAACGATACTTACATCAGTCTCCAACCAAATCAATGTTCAACCGTAACTTTTCCTTTAGAATTAGCCTCCTAACCAATCAAATCTAGCCAAATATAGTTCAAATAATTCAAAATAGACTTTAAAAACTACACACGAGTGAAANGAAACTACACACGAGTAAAAAAGATTCAATCATTAATAATTTTGAAAAAAGTCAACAAAAGTCAACCATAGGCTTGCTTGGTCAAAACCCAAGATTCGGACCAAAACTCAATTACCTATTCACCCACGAGCTCGGTTATGTGATTTATTTCAAAATCTGNAAAGTAATATTCTATCTATGGCATAAAACGCATAGTCAATGAGTCAACAAAATACAATAAAATAATTTTCATCTGCATGCTTTAACCCAACAACAATGTATATATACTCGTCACCTTACATATATACCGTCCCCACACATAATTCATGTAGCAAATAGACCAACCAATACTAATTCCCTTAAGTCAAGGTTAACAACGATACTTACATCAGTCTCCAACCAAATCAATGTTCAACCGTAACTTTTCCTTTAGAATTAGCCTCCTAACCAATCAAATCTAGCCAAATATAGTTCAAATAATTCAAAATAGACTTTAAAAACTACACACGAGTGAAAAAGATTCAATCATTAATAATTTTGGAAAAAGTCAACAAAAGTCAACCCTAGGCTTGCTTGGTCAAAACCCAAGATTCGGACCAAAACTCAATTACCTATTCACCCACGAGCTCGGTTATGTGATTTATTTCAAAATCTGACCTTAATTTGAGGTCTAAATCTCAATTTTACAAAATCCCCAATTTCTACCAAAATTTCTAATTTCTACCATGCAAAATCCTAGATTAAAGGTTAAAATCTGTAACGATCCGACTAGTTGTTTTGCTTTCTAGATCCCGATTCCCCTATTTAAGACTCTCCGTATATGCTTTTACTATTTTATGACTTACGGGGATCGTTGGTTTGGTTTTGGAAGGGTTCGGGTTGAAATCGAAATACTTAGTTCCTTAATAACGGTCTAAGTTGGCCAAGTATGACTTGAGTCAACATTTTTAGTAAACGACCTCAGAAATGTGATTTGATGGTTCTAATAGATTAGTATGATGATTTTGGACTTGGGTGTTCGGATCGAGTTCGGGATGATCCGGGAGCGTTTTGGCGCTTAATGTTGAAAGTTGGCGTATTGAAGGTTTTAAAGTTTCTTAAATTTGGTTTGAAGTAGACTTTGGTGCTATCAATGTCCATTTGGGATTCCAAGCCAGGGAATAGGTCCGTATGATAATTTATGACTTGTACGCAAAATTTGGAGGCATTCCGAGTTGTCTAAGTATGATTCATCACGTTCGGAGCTAGTTGAAAAAGTTTGAAGTTCATAAGTTGATTAATTTGGTTTTAGGGTGCGATTCTTAGTTTCGGTTGTGTTTTGAGGCTTCAAATAGTTCTGTATTATATTTATGAACTTATTGGTGCATTTGGACAGGGCTCCGTGTGGCTCGGGTGTGTTTCGGGCCACCCAGAGTTAAGTCAAAAATTACAAAAAATCTGCTTCTGGTTTCCTCCGTCACAAACGTGGGGAAAGCCTCGCGTTTGCGATGAAGGAATATGGGATCAGGACTTTTCTTCTATGCGTTCGCAAAAACAAGGCCGCGATCGCGAAGCTTTTGGACACTGGCCTCCGCATTCGCAATCGCTTCGTCGCATTCACATAGTAGGGCCAGGGTCTGGGTGCTGGGAAAGTCAATGCCCTTTGCGTTTTCGAAGGGCGGGTCGCGTTCGCGATGAATGGAGGGGCTGGCCTTTGCGATCGTGTCACGACCCAAAATCCACCTCAGGTGTCGTGATGGCACCTAGTCTCTAAGACTAGGTAAGCCGATTTCAATTAAATTTTAAGCCATTTTTTTATAAGTAATCAAAACTAACAACGTAAATAAATATGAATACAACAATCACCCAAAACTGGTAATACTGAGTCATGAACTCTAACTGAATACATGAAATGATCTCAAGGATCGAATACTCAATACTGTTTGAATAATAATTAACAGTACAATAAAAATGAAAGGACTCCAAGGAACTGCGACGATCAAGCAACTCTACCTTGAATCCTTACGATCCCACTCTAACTCTGTCCGAGTCTAATATCTTCAATACCTGGCTCTGCACAAAAATATACAGAAATGTAGTATGAGTACACCATAGTCAGTACCCAGTAAGTATCAAGACTAACCTCAGTGGAGTAGAGATGAGGTACAGTCAAGACACTCACTAGTCTAATAACATGTATAATATAGTATACAAAAATAATAGGAAACAAATAACAATAAGGGCAACACAAATCAACCAGTGATATGCCCGGCATGGCAACAAGAACACTATTAATATTTCTCAACAAATAATAAATACAAATACACCCAATTAAATCAAGTTCTTCAAATAAATATCTTTCACATATAATTCTTCCAAATAACTCTCTTTCAAATATAATTTTCTCAAATAAATATTTTTCAAATATTACTTTTTGAATAAAAATCCTTCCAAATAATTGTTTTGAATATAATTCTTTCAATTAAAAGTCACCAAGTGACACCTCATTTCATAATCATAGAAATACGGGTCTCAGCCCTTTTCATATTTTTCACGGCACTTCGTACCCATAATTAAATCATCATATTTCTCCGGCACCTTGTGTCCATTTTTCATATCACATCTGCACGGACAGTTCACGTGCCATTAATAAAACCATCATATTTTTTTCGGTACTTTGTGCCCAAGTTTCATATCTCAACTGCACGGACAATTCACGTGCCAATATTATCATTATTTACTTACGACACCTCGTGCCCACATTTCTTTTCATAATCTGCCTGGCAATAGCCACATAATCTCAATTTCAACATAAATCATACTATTATCAATTTACCAACAACAAGACATATTGCACAAGGTATAAAAATAAACACAAGAAAAATCCCAACATCACATAAAATCATCAATGCAACCACTCCACATCATCACATATCATCCTTGACAATAGCCACCCTTATCTCTCCTATAGCCACCCTTATCACTCCTATAATAGCCTCCCTTATCCCTCCGCCCCGACAATATCAATAGCCACCCTTATCTCTCATATAGCCACCCTTATCTCTCCTATAGCCACCCTTATCGCTCCGCCCAGACAATGTCCCAACACACATCACAATAGTGAAATGACACCCTTATACTCACATAATATCAACAGTAAAATGCTACCCTTATATCCTCAAAATAATAACTCAACAATTTACATAGAATATTGCCACGACAACATAACAAAAATCAATTCATAATACAATTTGCCCAATGGCCACAACCAATTCCAAAGATATAACAAATCAATTAATTTCATAACAAATAGCTGAAGGCTCTACACAATGTGTATAAGACCTCAAAAACAATCAACATAGATAATAATTACTCAGCATAGGGCAACACCTTCATTAATCCAAATTCTCAATAATTATATAAATACCTCTTCTTAAGCTCATTTAATTAATTATTTGCAGAGGAAAAATCCATAATGAGATTAAATTCCAAAAAATATCAAACCAACAAACTCACGGAATTACACAAATATTCAAATAACAATCACATCAAATTGTCATAAAAAAATAAATTCAACAAACAAGGATTTAGGCATGGAAAATAGATGATTAAATAAATGCTAATAATTATCCAATTTACTACACAATATGCCTAAGACTTAAACCCAATATATTTTGCACATATAAGCTCGAGTAGGTACTCGTCACCTCGCGTACACGACTTTTCACTTTTCACAAACGGCACATAAGACTCGATGCCTAAGGGGTAATCTCCCCACTCGAAGTTAGGAAAGATACTTACCTTTTTGAAGTTATGCCAATATTCCAAAATCGCCTTCTTGCTTGAATTGACCTTCGGACCGCTCAAACCCCGTTGTTTTCCTTGAAGAACTCCCGAAAAATCATCTCATCCCGAGCTCCAATCCGTCAAAAAATGCAAAATGCGACGAAGTCTCATTTTCAGAACTTAAACTCACTGCCCAGGCTTTTACTCTACGCGATCGAGAACATTCACACGCGATCGCGAAGCACAGTTTTTCATTGCCCAGGTTTAACGCTACGCGATCGCGATGCACAGAGTTCCCAGCTCTAGGCAATCACATCCCTCTTCACGTGATCGCATAGAGCAAACGTGTGACCATCACTTCTGCTCCATTACTCTACACGAACGCAACCATAGCTACGCGTTCGCGAGTCACAAAATCCCAGAGCTACGCGATCGCATCCCTCTTCACGCTATCGCGTAGAATAAAACTCAGCAGCCCCCCAATTAACCCTACGCAATCGCAGATATCCCCACGCGATCGCAGAGAACAAAACTCCACTGCCCAACTAAGCCTACGCGATCGCGTAGAAGGAAAACATAATCAGATATCAGAAAATTCCAGCAGCTATTCAAGTTTAAAAAACTTTTGATCCGTTAACCATCCGAAACTCATCCGAGCCCCTCGAGACCTCAACCAAATATACAAACATGTACCAAAACAAAATACGAACTTAGTCGAGGCTTCAAACCACGTCAAACAATACCGAAATTATGAATCGCGCATCGAATCAAATTTTGAGTTTTCAAATCTTCCAACTTCTATATTTTGTGCTGAAACGTACCAAATCAATCCGGAATGACTTTAAATTTTTCACATAAGTCATAAATCACGTAATGGAGCTATTCCAATTTCCGGAATCAAAATCCGACCTCGTTATCAAAAATTCAACCTTCGGTCGGACTTTCCAAAAATCTTTCATTTTTTAATTTTTTCCAAAATACGTCGAATTGTCCTACGGACTTCCAAATCCAAATCCGAACATACGCTTAAGTCCGAAATCACCATACAAAGCTATTGACAATATTGAAATTCTATTCCGGGGCCGTTTGCTCAAAAGTCAACTCCCCGGTCAACTTTTTCATTTAAGCTTCTAAATAAGAATTGTTCTTTTAATTAAATTCCGAATCTTCTGAAACATACCCGTGGGTAATAATACATATTATGAAGCTGCTCGAAACTTTAAGTCGCTGAACGGGGCTTTAATGGTATATCTCGCCAAACTGGATAAAGCTATTATTCAAATCTAGACTCTAAAAGAATATGTATGTTGATTCATATCAATTAATTTAAGCTGCCTACTCATTGGTAGTGAGAAAGCAACAACATAGATATGTTTACGAAGCCAAGAGCCACTCATCTAAGCCAGCGGATTCGAATTCTACTATGCCGGTGCGCAAAGCAAGGACGTAACGACTGCGTAAATCTTTGGTCTGCCTATCATTGTCCATGTTGGGTTGACTCCTTTTTGTAGGCAAGAGGACTTCTTAAAACGACAATTCGTGTTGTTACAGATCGCGTGGACCCTGTAGCGATCGCAAAGAAGGTTTTTCAGGGCCTTCACAGTTTTGCCTTTGCGATCACGTAGGCATTTTCATGATTGCGAAGAAGGATCTCTGGGCAATAGCTTTGTTAAAAAAAGGGACTTAGGCTCATTTTCTTCATTCCTCTCAACTCTTGGACGATATTAGAGCTCGTTGGAGAAGAATTTTCACCTAGCATCTCAAGGTAAGTAATTTCTACATAATGTAAGTTTAATACATAGATTAATATAATAGTCGAATTATAAACTTTTGAGCATAGATTCATTAGTTTGTACGACCTTTGACTAGTTTCGGATTGTTCGACACCGATTTGGCAATTAGTGTGGTTGAAGAGTCGAGTACTGAACTTGGATGCAAGGTAAGTTTCTTGCCTAACCTTCTAAGAGAGAATTATACCCGTAGGTGTTTAAATTGCTATTTGTTAATAATTGTGGGTGCTATGTACGCACAAAGTAACGATAGTCTGTACGTAGCTAAAATCATGCTTATGTTCGGGTAGACCTAGGGCTTTACCATGCCATACTTGTATTATCTAAACCTGACTTGTTAGTTTAATTACTTGAATTTATAATTGAACTTGGATTCGGGATCTTATGAGACCGAGCTTCATTATCTTGAGTTTTGGTGGAATACTTGATTGTTGGTGGAAATTAAGCCTTCTTTGAGTACTATTCTTGCATTATATTCGTTGACCGTAGTTTGTAGAGTTTATCTTTTCCTGTGGATCGGACCAAATGCCTTAGTAGTATATTTGAGATGTATCTATGGTTCGCACCATTCGACCCTCGACAGTGTACATGATTATTCTGGATCAGTCAGTACGACCTCAGCATAACTCATGCCTAATATCGCTAGGAGTTCAAATATATATGATATTTCCTTCATGACCTGAGAGTTTATATCTTGATTGTTCTTATTTGTGGAAATGGCATGTGATATTTGGGAATTTTAAAATGATAATTTATTAAAGGATAATGTTATTTATTGTTTCTTATTCCATTGTTACGGCTGTATTCCTCGTCTCTTTTGTGATTCTTGCTCTTTATTTATTGACCTCTCGTAAGTGTCGATGTCGATCCCTCATTACTACTTCTTCGAGGTTAAACTAGATACTTACTCGGTATATGTTATTTACGTGCTCATGCTACACTTCTGCACTAATCGTGCAGGTTCTGAGGCAAGTACAAATAGTGGCCATTCAGGTATGCATCCCCGTTAACCGGAGACCTCGTGGTGTGCTGCTCCCGATGCTCCATTCTGCAGCACCCGAAGCCTCCTCCTTGTTGTATTTATTATTTTTATATATTTTATCTCAGACAGTAGCTATAGAAATTTTGTATATTCTACTAGATTGCTCATGCTCTCGTGACACCGGGTTTTGGAAATTTCTAGTAGATATTTATGGTTTTTGCCTATTAATATCACTACTCCACTCTTATGTTTTATTTTATGCTTTATATCACCATGGACATTTATTCTTAGTTTCTTGATTACAAAATTCATGACTTTAAAATAAATAAAATGAACAATTAAATATATAGTTCACCGTTGGCTTCCCTAACGACGACGTTGGGCGACATCATGGCCTATAGTGGAAATTGGGTCGTGATTAGTTGGTATCAGAGCACTAGGTTCACATAGGTCTCACGAGTCATGAGCAAGCCTAATATAGTCTTGCGGATCGGTATGGAAACGTCCGTACTTATCTTCGAGAGGCTATATGGTGTTAGGAAACTTCTCTTTCTTCATCTTCTATCGTGCAGTTGATGTTGTGCTAAGTATCTTTCTCTTATTCTCTCACGGATGGTGAGAGCGCGCACCCCAATAGTACCTGACAATAGAGGGACCGCTACCCCAACTGTCAGAGGTAGAGGCATAGGCCGAGGAAGGGCCGCAACTCCTGTTAGAGGATGAGGGTATCCTAGAGTTGCTCCTATTGTTCCACCAGTGGATCCAGTGGAGAATCCTGTTATTGAGAAGAAGGATGAGGTGCTTGCAGCTGAGCTGGCCTCGGTGGATTTTATGATTACACCAGGATTTTAGGAGGTCATGGGTCGTATGCTGCGGTTCATGGGTTCTATGACCTATGACAGGCTATTTTCGGCAGATCCAACCACATCTCAGGCGGGAGAGGGAGCACAAACCCCTATCGCTCAGGCTCCAGGGAAAACTGTTACTTTATATCAGACCCCAGGTGCACTACCTACGGGAGGGGGGAGGCGGCTCAGCCAGTTGTCGCGGTTATACCAGAGTCTAGACCAGCCGCGACCATTGAGCAGCAGAAGCGGTTGGACAGGTGGACCAAGCTACATCCTCCCGTCTTTGGCGATGAGCGACATGATTACCCACAAGACTTCATAGATCGTTGTAGGGACATGCTGCATAACATGGGAGTATTGGAGTCCAACAAGGTGGACTTCACCACATTTTAGTTGGAGGGCAAGGCTCGTAGATAGTGGCAGTCTTATCTCTGTAGCAGGCCATCAGGTTCACCTCCCTTTAGATGGGACAAGTTCACACGTCTCTTTTTGGATAGATATATTCCATCCTCTCAGAAGGAAGAGTTGCAGGGTCAGTTCGAGCGGCTCCAACAGTGTTAGATGTGGGTCTCCGATTATGAGGTGAGGTTCTCTGAGTTATCTCACCAAGCACTTATGATACTCCTCACAGATGCAGAGAGAGTGCGGAGGTTTACTGCAGGCTTGCATTATGGAATCTAGGTTACTATGGCCCGAGAGGTTGAGATAAGGACTTCTTATAAGTATGTTGTAGAGATAGCTCAGAGGATTGAGGGTATCTGTCAGTAGGGCAGAGAGCATGCGTCGAGGGACGAGTGGCCTCGATATTTTGGAGGATTCAGTAGTGCTCCTTCTGGGTGTGGAGGTCAGTTTGTGAGGGGTCAGTCTAGCAGGCCCATGTATTCAGCACCAATTCCTTCTCAGGGTGCTCCAGCGCGGCCCTACTTCAGCGCCATTCCAAAGAGCACCTACTGTCCAACGGCTATTCAGGGTTCTTACAGTGGGTATTTAGGTCACCATGGTCAGACCTAGGGTCAGTCATCTTGTACATCGAGAGGTTGCTACGAGTGCGTGGAGCTTGGTCACATGAGGAAGTTTTTTCCCAGGCTTCGGGGCAAGGAAGTACAGCAGGGTCATCAGCCCATGATCACGGCACCAGCTGCCACACCGCCTATCCGGCCAACAAAAGGAAAGGGGAGGTGGGTAGGGGTAGCCTTGGAGGTGGAGGCCAACCAAGTGGTGCTCCGCTAGGTTCTATGCCTTTCCATCCAGACCAGATGCAGTAGCCTCAGACGCTGTGATCACATGTATTATTTCTATCTGCAGTAGGGATGCTTTGGTACTATTCGATCCAGGTCCTAATTATTGCTATGTGACTTCTCTATTTTCTCCATATATAGATGTCTCTCTTGAGTCCTTGGGTGCTTCTATATATGTGTCCACACCAGTGGGTGATTCTATTAATGTGGATAGGCTTTACCGATCCTGTGTTGTGATATTCTGTGGTTATGAGACCAGAGCAGATATTATGTTGCTTGATATGACTGACTTTAAGGTCATCTTGGGCATGGACTGGTTGTCTCTGTACCATGCCATTCTAGACTGTCATGCCAAGACTGTTACCTTGGTGATGCCAGAGTTGCTTGGATTGGAGTGGAGGGGTTCATCTATCAGTACATCTAGTCAGGTTATCTCTTTCTTGAAGGTTCGACTTGTGGTCGAGAAGGGTTGTTTGGCCTATCTGGCTTATGTATGGGATACTGTCATGGAGACTCCCATGATTGATTCAGTGCTCATGGTGCGGGAGTTCTTTGATGTATTTCCTTGTGATCTACCAAGCATGCCACCAGATCATGATATCAATTTCAGTATTGATTTAGTGCCAGACGCCCAGCCTATATCTATTCCACCGTACCTCATAGCTCCAAAGGAGTTGAAGGAATATCTTGAGGAGTTGCTCGCGAAGGGGTTCATTAGGCCGAGTGTGTCGCCTTGGGGTGAACCGGTATTGTTTATGAAGAAGATGGATGGGAGTATGCGGTTATGCATTGATTACCACCAGTTGAATAAAGTTACCATTAAGAACAAATACCCGTTGCCACGCATTGATGAATTATTTGATCAGTTACAGGGTGCTAAGTTGTTCTCTAAGATTGACTTGATGTTTGGGTATCATCAGCTGAGGATTCGTGCTTCGGATGTTCCCAAAACGGCTTTCCGGACTAGATATGGGCACTATGAGTTCTAGTGATGTCCTTCGGCTCGACTAACTCCCCAGGGACGTTTATGGATTTGATGAATTGGGTGTCAGGACATATCTTGACTCATTTGTCATTATCTTCATTGATCACATATTGATCTACTCGCGTAGTATGGAGGAGCACAAGCAGTATTTGAGAGTTGTGCTTCAGACCTTGCGGGAACAAAAGCTATATGCTAAGTTCTCCAAGTGCATGTTCTGGTTAGATTCTGTGGC
>AWOL01S0115499.1:0-25824 GCA_000715115.1 Nicotiana otophora
TGCAACGTAGTAACTGAAAATAGGTTTAGAAAAAGGAAAAATCTGTAAAGTACAGTAATCATGAAAATATGGGATAATATTTACCAGAAACTCCGATATCATAACCAAACATAAGACCTCCGGTGGCAGCCATAATACAAGAGATGATAACAATAGGTGTGATTTTAGCCTCAAACTCCTTTCCTCCAGCACCGGAGGCCGAAAACCCTCCACCGGCCATCGTTAAGTTGAATTTTCCGACTTCAAATGCAGTAGAAGAAGATGGTTTGTATGAGAAAAATGTAATGAGATGGTTAAATTTTCTGTGATAGAAATTATGGGAGTAGCATAGGGGTATATATAGAGAAATGGGAAATAGGAAGTGACTAACTAACGATGGAGGATGTTTTAAAAACTTATGGAACCCACCACCGGAACCTTTACACGTGGATTACATATAAGTTGACTATCTTAGTTGTTTTGTTCTTAAGTTTCTTGCTCGACGGCTATGTACTAGTCAACCCAACGTTGTGCATTTTCAGAAATAACACATGATTGGCGTTTGGAATATTATTATTAGGATGAATTGGATGCCGAGAACGTATTAATTATTAGTATGGTAAGATGGATACGATCTCTTTTTGTTTAATCAAAACCTTACGAATTGATAGACTCTCGTAGGGAACGATTCTTTGAAAAATCTAAATTATTTTGAGTAATGAATTTCGAATATCGTATAGTTATATAAAGAAGCTTGGGAAAATAAAATATTTTGAAAGCATTCCTATGGGTTTTTATTACTTACGTTAGAACTGTTAAAAATATTTGTCTTTAGATTCCTTAAAACCAAAGTTTGTTATGGGATTAAACGGGTTAAAGTTCAAAAACGTCGTTTGGTCTTTCTACCTCGTATTTCTGCAGTGACGTAAGATTTATCTTTTAGGTTTTCGTAAAATGTATCTCTGTTCCAGATTTCAAAACCTAAAATGTTTGATTAAAGTGAAAAATTCTTTTAATCTAGGCGAAAATTAAACTGAATTCGATAAGCTATAAAACATGCAACTGCTTTTATGAACAGTTTAGTTACCTCATTTTTTCCCTTTTGGGGGGTAATTAAGACCGTTACCAATTTTGTGAGGAAAGTGTAGAACAGTTGGACACTCTGTATATAGCTAGCTATATAAATTAACACATAGCTCGTGCTATCCTACTGGGTAACGTAATTATCCACTTGTGATATACTCATTTCTTTTTATATTTTTAGGTAATAATAAGTTTTTGTTTTACATATAAGCGTGTTATGTAAAGTGTTTTGTTCCTTAATTATTCTATAATCGTTTTGGCTGGCCCTCTCTTAGCTATTGTGATCTATATCCATTAAAGATTTAAAATTTTGTGTATTTGACCAACAATTACTCCTTTGTTCCGTAAATCGTAGTCCAATTTCAATGTTCAAGAGTCAATTTATATGGCTTTCCGTCTTTATGAATACATGCATAAAGTTATTGTTTTTTACTAGTGCACAAATTAATTTACTTTGTGAAAACATAACTCATACAATTAAAAATTACATTTCTAAGTTTCCACTTATTTCTCATAGCAAACTGACAACAATATGTAGAAATTGTTGTTGAAGATTATTAATTACATGTTTTTACTCTTCTGCGCGTCTTATTACATGTTTTTACAGTAACAGCCTAACAGTTTTCCACCCTATATATTTGTGTTAAATGAAACTTTACATTCAAAATGTCATAAAGGATCTTGAATGATATAACAAGGTCAAGACTATACAAATGCAAGTTTTTTAGAATATGGATTTAATTTTCGAAGAATCAGTTTAGAATTGGTGTGAGAAAATTGGGTTTGTGTTTTGAGAATTTTGTTCTATTTCGAAACAAGCCGTGTCCCCCCCCCCCCCCCAAAAAAAAAAACAGAAAAACAATAATGTATCATATTACGAATCCTAATACTACAAAGTAAAAACTAACGTAAATTCTGAATAGTTCATTTTGTGCTTTCTTAGAATATTAGGAATTATTAGACTCCACAATCCACATGATATATGGCGCATTTCTAGTCCTAATAAATATTAACGTCAATTCTGAATGGTTCATTTTCATGGTTTCTTAGAATATTAGTAGGAATTATTTGACCTTGAATGATCACATGAAAATTGCGTAAATAGACACCTATGGTGCAATATAATTAGGTCATAATAGCGACAAAGTTTTCATCTAATTATGACAAATAAGATAAGCGAAATCCATGAGAGAATTTACTACAAGAGCATGAAAACATATTCAGAATATTTTTCTTACAGAAATAGGACTAAATGTTCCCAAAAAGTTCAAATAGATGTTGTTAAAAAATAAACAAAGAATTACGTATAGAAATGATGCTACCTTCCCAGGAAAATTCAAGTAACAGCTGTCCTCATTGAAAGAAAGAAAATCTACAGAGTGCCAAAATGGCACCTCTTTTTCTTCTTCTTTTTTCTTCTGCTTAAAATTGGGTTAATTGCGTTTTCCATCCCTTATTTATTAGAAATTACATTGTTGGTTCTTGAGATACCCAACTAAACATGTTTAGTCTTCAATTAATATAATTTTGTGTTCTTAATCCTACCACTAACTAATATTTGTGAATTAGTTATTTATATATATATTGTTTACGGGTGAACTCGGGGTTAGCGCACACCCCGAATTCCCGGTAAGTCAAACGAAGTAAGAAGTATGAATGTATGAGATAGAGACCGAATCTAAGAACTCTTTGAATCAAGGCTGGAGCGGGGTACTGGCCACCGGGCTTGACAAGACAACACTCCCCGAACCCGGAACGAGCTCCAAGACCTCGGAAAGCACTACAAACTATTGCACACAACTAAAAGAGGGTCGTGATATCCGCACCCAACCGGATATCACGGCGTGCATCTCGCCCGATGTCGGTAGTGTATCAGCGATTGACGTGAAAAGAGGATTTTTACCTTTTTTAGAATGAAATTTTCCTACTGTATAAAGGGAAAGTTTTTAATTCAATAGATACATTGTAACATGTATATCAAGGCAATACAAACTATTCTCTCTGCTTTCTAGCTATTGAAAGGTTCTTATTTTAATCATAGTTCTTCATATACATTTGGCTTCAAATCGAGGGTCCTATCGAGGACAAAACTATTGTTCAGCTTAAATACGAGCCTGAACCTAACGTCACAACTGGTTAGGTTATTCATTTTATCTCTAATTTGTTTATCTAACATTCATGGTTACTTGTGTTGAATCAATCCACAAATCCTTAAAACCGCGTACAAATTTAATTGTTATTCGTTTTAAGGGTAAATGGTGCCGACTGTGGGGCTAAGAATAACAGTGGCGGTTTGATACAAATCTCCATAACACACTATATTTTACACTTGTTCTTTAAGGTCTCAATTTCAGGTCACCTTAAAAATGTCAAATTCTCAGTCCTCTCACTTGAACGTTGAGGCTGAGTCTAGCCATCATGGCGAAAACAACAATCTGGTGCCTAGCAACGAGGTGTCCCCTGCTGATCCCAATGGAGACCCAGTTGCAGACCCAGTCAATGCTAACTCACAGGTGGCCATCAACGCCAACTTACCTATCGACCCCGAGAACAGCGTTCGCGGAGGAGCCCGACCAACAGCTCGAGGAGCACTCGAAAGAGACAGGGTCAGCCTACGATTGATCTTCAAAATATTGCAGGCTCAACAAGCGACGATAGTGCAGCTGCAAAATCAAAGCCGCTCCCCCAGCAGAGTTGAGCCCAAACCATCCGGGGAAAACACCCAAAGAAATAAGCAGATCATCAAAAGACCGGTGAAGCTGAGTCAAGTGTCAGTCCCGAAGTAATGAAAATGCTTGAAGCATTAACGAAACGAGTGGAATCAGGTAAAAAGAAAATTGAGGCAAACAATAAGATGACAGAGACATATAATTCCCGGGTCGATCAAATCCCACGAGCGCCCCTCAATATTGAAAGCCTGGATTCTAAGAAATTTGTCCAAAAGACTTTCCCTCCGAGCGCGACACCAAAGCCAATCCCGAAGAGGTTTCATATGCCCGATATTCCAAAATATAACAGAATCACGGATCCGAATGAGCATGTGAACTCATACACATGCGCCATCAAAGGCAACGATTTGGAAGACAACGAAATAGAGTCAGTGTTATTAAAGAAATTCGGGGAAAGTATGTCGAAATGAGCAACGATATGGTACCACAACTTGCCCTCAAATTCCATTGACTTGATCGCTATGCTCGCAGATGCTTTTGTAAAGGCTTATGCAGCGGCCATCAAGGTCAAGACCAGAAAATCAGACCTTTTTAAGGTTAAGCAAAGAGACAATGAGATGCTCAGGGAGTCTGTGTTAAGATTTCAAATGGAACGGATGGACTTGCCTCCGGTTGCGGATGATTGGACCATTTAGGCATTCACTCAAGTACTTAACCCCTAAAGCTCCTTGGCTTCGTAGTAATTGAAAAACAAAAATTGGTAGAGTGCCCGGCGGTAACTTGGGCCGATGTCCACAATAGGTACCAGTCAAAAATTAGAGTCGAGGACGAACAACTCGGATCCCCTTCTGGGTTAGTTTATCCCATCATAACCGATGACAGATCTAAGAGAGTCGCTGATCATGAATCAAGGCCGGTCCGAGATCGGTATCAACCATACAGTTCATATCGGATGGGAAACGGGCCCGAGCGTAACCCCATGAGGAACAAGAGAAGCGACCGTGGGACTAATAATCGAGGTCTGATGAGCAAGTATGGTTTCGACAGGCTGCTCGGGGGAAGGGAAGCATCAAGATTATCAGAGTATAACTTCAATGTTGATGCAGTCAGCATCGTATCAGCCATAGGGCACATCAAGGAAACAAAATGGCCTCGACCACCATTGCAGTCCGACTCTACCCAGAAAGATCCTAACTTAATATTTAAGTATCATGGCACTCATGTCCACAGGACCAAGGACTACCGACAATTGAGAGAAGAAGTTGCCCGGTTGTTTAATAACGGGTACCTCCGAGAGTTTCTAAGTGATCGAGCCAAAAATCACTTCAGGAACAGGGACTCCAACAAACAGACCGAACAAGAAGAACCACAACATGTCATCAACATGATCATTGGAGGGGTCGATGTCCCCTAGGGGCCAATGATAAGCGTACTAATGTATCCATCACAAGGGAAAAGCGCACCCGAGATTACGTCCCAGAGGGAACTATTTCGTTCAGTGATGAGGATGCCGAGGGCATCGTACAACCTCATAGTGATGCACTGGTGATATCCGTACTTATCAATAAATCTCGAGTTAAATGTGTGTTGATTAATCTAGGCAACTCGGCCAACATCATCAAATTGACGGTCGTAGAGCAGTTGGGGTTACAAGACAAAATAATGTCGGTGGTCAGGGTGTTAAACGTATTTAACATGACATGAAAAACTACTAAAGGAGAAATAATCGTGCCAGCGAACACCACCGAGACGATCCAAGATACAAAATTCTACGTGATCGAAATGGACATGAGGTATAACGCCTTATTTGGAAGGCCATGGGTTCACAACATGAGGGAAATACCCTCAACATTACACCAGGCACTGAAGTTCCCTAAGCCAGGAGGAATCAAGACAGTCTACGGAGAGCAGACGGCCACAAAAAAAATGTTCGCTGTCGATGAGGTGATCCCAGTGCCCGTAGTCTCGACATCAAAGAAAACAGAGCAGACCAAGAAGGAAGAAATTAAATATCAATCACCGATACCGGCCCTAACCGAACCGAAATAGCGAAGAGTAGGCGAGGAGGATGATTATGGAGTTCCTAGATCGTTCATAGCCCCTGATGATTCAGATGCCACCAAATCGACGATCGAAGAGCTAGAACAAGTCATATTGATTGAACACTTACTCGATCGAAAGGTATACCTGGGTACGGGGTTAACTCCCAAGAGCAAAAAAAACTCATTGAATTTCTTATCGCTAGCATAGATTGTTTTGCTTGGTCCCATCTTGAGACAGGGATTTTGCCGGAGGTAACCACTCATAAGCTGAGTTTGGACCCGAAGTTTCATCCGATTAAGCAGAAAAGGAGACCGCAGTCTGAGATCAAGCGTACATTCATCAAGGACGAGGTATCTAAACTCCTTAAAATAGGATCCATTTGGAAAGTTAAATACATAGAATGGTTATCTAACGCAGTCATAGTACCTAAGAAAGGAAATAAGTTAGAATGTATGTGGATTATAAAGATTTGAATAAGTCATGCCCTAAGGATTATTTTCCTTTGCCTAACATCGATCGGATGATCGATACGACGACCCGACATGAAATACTCAATTTTCTCGATGCCTATTCCGGGTACAACCAAATTCGGATGGACCCTTGCGTTCAAGAAAAGACTTCCTTTATCACTAAATTCGGCACCTATTGTTATAATGGAATGTCATTCTGGTTAAAGAACGTCGGTGTCACTTATCAACGCCAAGTAAACTGGATGTTCGAAGAACATATAGGAAAATAAATGGAAGTCTATATTAACGACATGTTAGTCAAGTACCTACTAGCAGAGGATCATTTGAAACATTTGCAGGAAACCTTCGACATATTTAAGAGATACAATATGAAGCCGAACCCAGTAAATTGCGCATTTGGGGCTCGGATCCGGAAAGTTCCTCGGGTTAATGGTATCCAATCGGGGGATCGAGATTAATCCCGACAAAATCAAAGCCATAGAAGACATCACCGTGGTGAACAATGTCAAGGTTGTTCAGAGGCTGACCGGGAGTATAGCCGCCCTGGCCGGTTCATATCGAGGTCCTCGGACAAAATCCATCGGTTCTTCTCACTGTTAAAGAATAAAAATAACTTTTCCTAGACCCCGGAATTCCAACAAGCTTTGGAAGACCTCAAACGGTACCTTTCGAGTCCTCCCTTGCTCCACACTCCAAAGGCAGATGAACAGTTGTACCTTTACTTGGCGGTTTTTGAGGTGGAGGTAAGTGCAGTCTTAGTCCGGGAAGAGGAAGGTATGCAATTACTTATTTAATATGTCAGTAGAACTCTAGCCGAGGCCGAAACAAGGTATCCTCACCTAGATAAATTGGCGCTCGCTTTGCTAAGCGACTCTAGAAAGTTAAAACCGTACATTCAATGCCATCTCATATGTGTTGTAACCTCTTACCCTCTAAGGAGCATCATGAACACACCCAAGATCTCAGGCTGGTTGGCCCAATGGGCCGTCGCAATCAGCGGGTACGATATCAGATATCGACCCCGAATCGCCATAAAATCTCAAATTTTGACAACTTCGTGGCCGACTTTATGCCGGCCTTAACGCCAAAAATCGAAAGAGAATTATTGCTGACCCGGGGACTACCTCGAGAATTTGAACCCTTTTTGTGGACGGTGCGTCAAACGCAAAAGGGTCCGAGCTTGGTATCGTGTTGAAACCACCTATATGGAATGTAATTAGGTAGTCTATTAGAACTGTGAAATTGACTAACAATGAGGCTGAGTATGAGGCCATGATTGCAGGTCTCGAATTGGCTAAAAGCTCTTGTGGCCGAGGTGGTCGAAGTTAATTGTGATTCCCTCCTTGTGGTAAATTAAGTCAATGGAACGTTCGAAGTGAAAGAGGAACGAATGCGAAGGTATTTAGACAATTTACAGGTAATGCTGCATCAATTCAAGAAATGGACCCTACAACACGTGCCCCGAGATCAGAACAGCGAGGCCGATGCTCTGGCTAACTTGGGGTCATCAGTTGATGACGATGAATTCAGTTTCGGAACAGTCTCATGAAGTTGGTGATAGAAGAAGGCCACACCGAACTAAACTCAATGAGTGTAACCTAGGATTGGAGGAACAAGTACATGGACTACCTGAAGACTAGGAAATTTCCCTCAGATCCCAAAGAATCGAGAGCCCTGTGTACCAAGACTGCTAGATTTAGCTTGGTCGAAGGGACATTATTCAGAAGAACATTCGACGGCCCGTTAGCCAGATGCTTGGGGCTGGGAGATACCGAGTACGCCTTGAGATACGTTCACGAAGGCACTTGCAAAAACCATTCGGGGGCAAAATCTTTGGTTCAGAAATTAATCAGGGCCGGCTATTATTGGACCGAAATGGAGAAGGATGCGAAGAACTTTGTACGGAAATGCGACGACTTCCATAGACACACACCGATGATTCATCAACCGGGAGAGCTACTCCACTGTCCTGTTCTCATGGCCGTTTATGAAGTGGGAAATGGACATCATCGGTCCCCTAAAATGGGCACCCGGTAAAGCTCAATTCATACTATTCATGACCAATTATTTTTCCAAATGGGTCGAGGCCCAAGCATTCGAAAAGGTCCGAGAGAAAGAAGTCATTGACTTCATCTGGAACCATATAATATGTCGATTACGGATATCGGCCGAGGTCGTGTGCGATAATGAGAAACAATTCATCGACAACAAGGTAAATAAATTTTTCGAAGATTAAAAAGATACTATTAACACCTTACCACCTTAATGGGAATGGACATGTGGAATCAATAAACAAGACCATACTTCAAAACCTAAAAAAAGAGGTTGACCGATGCCAAAGGGAAATGGAAGGAAATCCTGCTCGAAGTCCTATGGGTATATCATACAACCTCGAAGTCTAGTACCGGGGCTACTCCATTTTTGTTGGTCTACAGGTCAAAACCTTGAT
Organism: Nicotiana otophora; assembly: GCA_000715115.1. Lineage (NCBI taxonomy): Eukaryota > Viridiplantae > Streptophyta > Magnoliopsida > Solanales > Solanaceae > Nicotiana > Nicotiana otophora. The sequence continues at coordinate 8,694 of AWOL01S0115499.1, forward strand.
ACTAGTTGAAGTGGCAGAGCCGAGCCTCGGATTCCAATATGCAATCGAAGAGTCAATTGGCGAGGCAATGATCATGAGCTCGGAACTATTGGATGAGAGGTGTGAGGCAGCTTTAGTCCGGTTGGCCGCCCAGAAATAGCATATAGAAAGATACTATAACTAAAGAGCCAACCTCCAACATTTCAAGATCGGGGACTTGGTGTTGAGGAAAGTAACATTACACACCCAGAACCAAAATGAGGGGAAGCTAGGACCGTATTGGGAAGGACCATATCGAGTCATCGAAATTACCGGCAAATACTCATACAAACTCGAAGTGGGAAATGGTGTGCGACTACCAAACAACTGGAACGTGACACACTTAAAGCGATACTACTACTAAGGTACGATCTCAACTACTCTTTAATCATGTTATGAATCGGAATAACACTTGCAATCAAAGGCCAAGGATGGATGTGGCTATTAGGTCTGAAAGCATGCATTGCCATCTTTTTCCCTTGAATCGGTTTTGTCCTAAAATAGGTTTTTTGCCAAGGGTTTCAAAGAGGCAATAATAAAATGCACTAACTTAGATTCAAAGGCCGATCTCAGACCGGATTCAATGATTGTTCACTTCATGTCAACACTATCTGAGCCCTATCAAGCTCGACCACAAATATTGGGGGCCATTATCCTCGGATTAAGGATTAAGGTTTTTTAGCAAGGGAAAAAGAAAAACTTTGTATGCTAGAAGCTAAGGCTTGGTGGTTAGGATTCATTATAAGGGACAAACGGTCGTATGAACAAGTACTTTACACACTGAGAAATGAAAGAATGTTTCTCCTTGATATTTACACATTTTCTTTCCTCTTAAATTCCAGATCCTAAGAGCCCACGGGCCACCCCTACTCAGGGACTATCAAGACCAAGGGCTACCCCTATTCGGGGACTCTAGTCTGAAGAAAGTTTGGACAACCTGGGCTACCAAATTCCGGAGGCACCAAACCTACTAGACGATGCCCAAATTTAAAAGGCTATGGCACTCTAAATATGGATCGGAGACGTCCGAAGCTCGTAATCAGTAAGTAAGGCCTCTATAAGAATTCAAAACCTGCTAAAATGTTAACTCGAAACCTGCTAAAAGGTTACCCTCGACAAAAACATCATCTAAAAATCTCTTAAGCATCTTGAAAAAACTTTCGGTCACACCGAGTTTTCAAAGACTCAAGCAAAACAAAGTTGTATCGAGGCCAGGACCTATACGGACCCCTGAAAAACGAACACCCTATAACTACATTTGATTCTATGATAAGGCATTAGAAACATTACATGAATAAAAATTATGAAAAGTTGCTGGAAAACTAAAGAAACGATATTGCCATAAAGGGAAAATTTCACATATATATTCCGGAATATATTTATAAAGGCCCAATAAAAAGGCCTCAAAATAAAGAAAAAAGAAAAAATATACATAAGACAAAAACAAAAAAGGTACTAAGGCATTTACGACGGGTCTTCATCGGAGCCCGACTCATTGCCAGAACCGTCGGAGCCTTCGATTCCACAGAGTCCTCGAAACCTTCGGAGCCTTTGGCACCTTCAGGATCGTAAAGCTTCTTCGCCTCGGCCTCAAGCTTTTTGGCTTCCTCGATCTCAGCAGACATGTCAAAACCTGGAGCATGGATCTCTTCGAGGGTCTTTCTTCGGGATAGTCGCTTTATATATTCGGCCTTTGCCTTTAGCTGGATCTCGGCTGCCTCCACACCGGCCTTGTATTGGGCCACCATTACTTAGGCATCGGTAGAGGTTGTATCTAATTTGGACTTCATTGCCTCATATTCTCTACCGAGGACGTCCCACTTTGCGATGGTCGAGCACAGCTATGCTCGAAGATTATCATTCAGCTAAGACCACTTATCAACTTTGTCCTTCGCCACCCGAAGTTGATTCTCAACCAATGCCAGCTCCGCCTTAGCGGTTTCCTTCTCTTAAGCTAGCATGTCCATTTTACTTTTCCACCCGTCAGCCATAGCCTGCACCTCGTTCATCTCGACTTAGAGTTGGTCTATCAGGTCTATCTTCTGCTAGGCCTGTAAGGTTGTGTTGTTAGTCACCATGACTAGCTCCTCATTTTTAACTTCAAAAAACTTTACTTTTTCAACCAGGTGGGCATATGTCTTGTTCGCCGCCTCGACGCATTCCCTTCTCTCCCCGGTATCGTCCCACACAGAAAGAAAGAGCGCAGAGATATTCCCTCTTCAGGATCGAAGCTTCCTTCTGAGCCCTATCCAGCTCGGCCTGAAGATCCTTGATGGCCCCGTCCTATGCTCACTGAGAAGCCTGTACATGTCCTTCTTATGAACCTGCTCCTTGAGCTCGAACTCGAGCTGGTTGATTTCAAATAGATACCAGAGGAAGATCTCATGGCGAAGCACTGAGGCCTGGAAAATAACAAAAACAGTAAGAGATATCAAAACCTAAGTGGAATTCACAAGGAAGTGTTGATGCCTTACCCAGTTCAGCGCATGTTGTGCCTCGTTGAAGAGACTCGACACGCCTACCTCGTTCATCTTTGCATGGTCCTTCTCGGTCACCAGGCATCAGAGGTAGTTGGCTATGCCCACTGGAGCGGATAGAACCCGAGCATCCTTCGGGATCGTAAGAATGACTATTCTTTTGCGGATGGGATCCACAAGAGAGGGAAACTGCTTTACCAGTTTTGGGGTCGAACTCAGCCTGCAAGCTTTCGAAGGCACGTCCTTCTTCGGGATTTCCAGGTCGCCCAACCCAGAAAAGTCTTCCAAAGTGGACATGTCCACGCCATCAAGAAGGAGTATAGAGGGTTGAGTTGTGAACCCCTTCACTTAACTTTTTCTTACCTGTTTGGGCCTCTTCAAGCATGGACTCGATATATGAGGGCGTCTCGATGATTTTTATCACACCGGTTGCCTCTTTCATAACAGAAGCGACTTTTAGGGAGGTCTCAGCCCCCGTCTCCACTTCGGCCTCTCGAATCGAAAGGGGATCGGCTTCGAGGCTCCTTTCTTCATTTGATGCCTTCTCCCCAGCAGGGTTCGATCCGTGAGCGACAAAGATGTCATCTTCCTCAAACTTATCCCTGAGCCGGCGAAGCGATTCAGATTTTGGCACCCCATACTTGGTATTCTTCTTGGGCTTACGAGTCAGGGAAGCCCCCCTATTTTGGGCATCACCTCGGGACCTGGGGAGTCTGAGGACTTTATTTCTCTCTTCTTCTTCTCCCCCGCGGCAACCCCGAGATGTCCCGTAATAGAGAGATCAACGGATAAAGAAGCATCCTCGTCCCCTTCCAGCGACCTAAGTTCGGTGGTCTTAGGCAATCCTGCAAAGGAAAGAGAAAAGGTGAGCGTTATGTAAGTTTAGGGCATAGTAATAACTTTTCAGAGGAAAGACTTACCATGAGAACGGGACTCTCATCTACCCTTCGAATATTTGAGTCACGTGCACTCGAATTATGACATATACTTACAGATGCCTTCGATCCACTCCTTGAGCCGGGGGACCGTATTTGGAACTCGAGCAACAGCTCCACAACCACAAATACTGATTGTGAGAAAGGAAACAAAGAAGAATTGACACTTAAGGAATGACAACACTTATGAGATGCATTCCACTTTGAAAGTACAAGAGGGGTGAATTGTAACTAATTTAAAAACTTAGTCGACTTAGAAGAGACTTAGTCGACTTAGATTTATCAGCAGATTTGATTAACGATGAAAATAAATTGCAAAGAATTTAAAGGCTGAGAACACAGGAGTTTTATACTGGTTCGGTACCGGTGTGGTACATACATCCAGTTCCCTAGGGTCACAAGGGTTCTCTTAGATCTTCAATGGTTGGTTGCAGTAGTTGTGGTTTTATGGATCGTTTACCACTAACGATTTTTAGCAACAATGTTTTATAAACTTGACACAACTCGTGTTTTGCTTCCTAACACTTCCTATCTTTTGAGACATTAGTAAACTTAGGAATATAGTATATGTGCTAAGAACTAGGAAGACATAGAAAATAGTGGTAAGTTGCGTAGTTGAATTCTTGAGTCTGCCAGTCTTCTTATACGAGAGTCTTGAGTAGCCATTGCAGATTGACCCTTGATTGAGGCACAAACTATTCTAAGAGTTTTGACCCAATGGGTGCCTCCGAGTCCGGCTCAAGAGATGGGCTGAATTCATTTACGTCCTTCCTTTTCGTATTCATAATCAGGGGAGTGATTTGTGGCTTGACTTGATTGATCAATCTTTAGAATCTCCAGATTCCAAATCAATCCTTGAAGTAGGGACTATCCTCCTATAGAGATTGCACTTGATCCTGTTTCCTTTTTGATGGCCTTGACATCATTTGATTTAGCATTCTCCTTGCTGCATTTGATCTTGTTTCCTTTCTGATATCTTTAATATATTGACTTCTTTTGATTTAGTACTGCCCTCCTAATTTCATGTAATTAAATAGGTAAAGCTAGATTTGCGTTATTGTCATTATTGAAACTTAGGTGTAACAATCTCCCCATTTTTATGATGACAATCAAAAAGAGTAAACAGAGTATACTTCCCTTTCATAATTTCATATCTTAAAATTCCTGCTCCCCCCGAGTTATTATCATGTACTGAAGTGTTGCTCCTCCGGAGTTGTTACTATATTTTACTCATCACGTTTCTCCCCTTCTGACATCAATTAAAAAGAAAGAAGCAATTGCAAATAGAACAGACATAACAGAGTAGATAAGGAACATAGTAGTTAGGGTAGCGGATGTTATGCCTTCAGCAGAGGCACATGGTGATGGTTCTTACAGCCCAAAGCAAAAGTAATTAACAAAACAAAAACAAACAAAGAGCAAAAATATTGTTTTAAACACATACACACAACTGCCTTAGTTTCTTCCCATAAAGTATTTCAGGGTATTGATCACTTTGGTGCAGAAGGAGTCATAAGGGGTTTCAACTTCTTTGGTGATTTTGTCCATATTCTTTATCATGGAGTTGAATGCCCATATTCCTTGCCTCCTTGTGGCTCTCATGTCCATCCTTAGCTTAGCCACATTTGTACCTGTTTCTTTGATGACTTCCCTGATCTTGTCCACCCGTTCTTTCATTGTAATGAGCATGATATTTACCCTATCTAGACTTTGCTGAACCTGCTATAGGTTGTTGGTAGTGGTCGACTGAGACTTAGTTGGTTCAGTGGTTGGCTCAACCTGTACTTGAGTGCTTTCAACCTTGGCACGTCTGACCTATCCATCGTCACTTAAGGTGTAACCCGTCATAGCAAAGGTTGTCTTATCATAGGTGTTTGTAATGTACTTAGGGTGAAAGGTTCCAAATCAACCTTCATGACCTCAAGAATATATGAGATGAGCAATCCATAGGGTAAACAAGTAGCAGAAGAGGATATATCCCTAATACTTTCAAGAATATATTGACGAATCCACACAAACCAGTCAAGCCTTTTATTGTTCACAAGACAGTAAAGAACAAAGATATCCCTAGTAGTTAAAGTGCAGAGAGACCCAATCCTAGGAAGTAGAGTAGTAGCAATCATGTGGGCTAATATGCGGTGTTCAAATTTAAGACTTTTAGGACCAATGTCGGGATGGTTTTCAGACAGAAAAGTTTTTGTCTCTTCTAAAGAAACTTCAAAGTCTTTAGGACAGGAGTTTTGCACAAAAACATCATAACCATGAAACATAGAAGAGAAGATCTTTTCAAATTAATAGGAATCAAGAACAATCCGAGTGCCTAGAACCATTGACTCCAAGTCATCTTTGTCATTAACAAACATATTTGCATAAAACATCCTCACAGGTTCTTCATACACAGAATTTCCAACAGTATCAAATAGAGGAGAAAGACGTTGAAAATCAAAGATAGAAATCACATCACTGTGCAAAGTTTTCATAAGAGAGAGACTTACAGAGCGTTCATAAGCCATAGACTTAGACTTATAAGACTCAAACCTCGATTTCTCACTTGGTTCATAGAAGTTCAGTTTATCCTCTGACCCAAAATATGTGCTTTCCACTTTCCCTTTCTTGCATGCAGGCTTTCTGGGGGTTTGCTCCATATGTCTTTTTCGTGCCTTTTTCTGACTAATGGGGAGATCCTCCGATGATTTACTGCTTTCATTATCGATTTTGAGGAGGTCTGAATCAAGCGATGATTCAAGATCGACGGTGTCTTTAGGGTTTTGGGTTTTTTGAAATCGTCCGCTTCGTCTTGTGGTGGTGGAGGATGAGAGGTTTCTCTTAGCCATGGTAGAAATGTTAGTGAGAAGTTATGGAGAATGAGAGAGGATGAGGGTACTTAACTAGGCTTTTGGAAGATTGAAGGGTTGCATCAGTTAGAGGAAAGGACAGGTTCAGATTAAAGTGACACTTATGAGGAGTTGCTTAGGCGGAACCAATGGAAGTTACTAATATCACTCATATCAAATTAATACACTCATCAATTAAGCAAACTAAAAAGGAAGTAAAATATTTTACAAAGATATGGAAAATTTTTACGTAATAGACAAAATTCCAATATTTTTATGCAGTAGACCAAATCTTTCTTCCAAAAGATATTTTGTAAAAATACCAGCAAGTTAGGACTCAGTACTAATGAACTCTAACAAAATATCACCTTTCGCAACATGATCACGAATAAAATGATGCTTAATTTCTATATGTTTTGCCCTAGAATGATGCACAAAATATTTTGACGACATATAGCACTTGTATTATCACAGAAAATAGGAGTAGAAGTGAGAGATAAATCATAATCGAGAAGTTGATGCATGATCCAAAGAACGTGTGTACAGCAGCTTCTAATACTTAAATACTCTACTTCAGTAATTGACAAGGCAACACAATTTTGTTTCTTGCTATGCCAGGAAATTAGAGCATTCCCTAGTAATTGGCATGTGCCACTAGTATTTTTCCTGTCAGTCCTATCACCTGCAAAATTTGCATCTGAAAAACCTTTTAAATCAAAATTATTTGAATGAGCATACCATAATCCTAATTTAGTGGTCCCAATGAGATATATAATAATGTGTTTTACTGCAGTCAGATAAGATTCCTTATGAGCCGACTGAAATCTTGCACACTTACAAACACTGAACATTATATCTGGTCGACTAGCTATGAGATATAGTAGAGATCTAATCATTCCTCTATACATTGTTTCATCCACACTTTTTCCATTCCTGTCCTCTTCAAGTGTAGTTGTTGGGCCCATTGGAGTTCCAATAGGCTTTGAATTCTCCATTCCAAACTTTTTTATGAGTTCCTTGGTGTACTTGGTTTGGCTAATAAAATTTCCTTTGGGAGATTTCTTGATATGTAATCCAAGAAAGAAGGTTAGCTCTCCTATCATGCTCATTTCAAATTCTCCTTTCATGATATGAGCAAATTCTTCACATAATACAGAGTTAGAGCTCCCAAAAATAATATCGTCTAGTAATAAGATTACCTGAATTTGAACGCTTAATAAATAGAGTTGTGTCAATATTACCTCGTTTGAAACCTTGATTTAGAATAAAATAGCTTAATCTATCATACCAGGCTGGAGGGGCTTGCTTGAGTTCGTATACAACTTTTGACAGCTTCAATACATGGTTTGGGAAGATGTTGCTTACAAATTCAAGAGGTTGTTTCACGTATACTTCTTTAGAGATATATCCATTTAGGAAGGCGCTTTTTATATCCATTTGAAATAGCCTGAATCCTTTATGAGCAGCAAAAACAAGTAGTATTCGATTGGATTATAATCTTTCTACAGGAGTAAATGTTTCATCGTAGTCGATTCCTTCTTGCTAAGAGTAATCTTGGGCGTCTCGCCTTGCTTTGTTATGAACTACTTGACCAGATTCATTCAGCTTATTTCTGTAAACCCGTTTAGTTCCTACGATGGAAGCATTTGATGGTTTTGGAACCAAGTCCCACACTTTATTTCCTTCAAATTGATCAAGTTCATCTTTCATGGCTTTGACCCAGTACTCATCTTTGAGAGCTTTATCAACCTTTTTCGGCTCAAGTTGTGATATTAAGGCCACGTGAGAGTTAAGCTTTTGAGATCTTCTGGTAGTGATACCTTCTTATGGATTTCTAATGATGAACTTATGGCGATATCCAGGTTCACTTTTCCATTCATTTGGAACACCTATGACTGACTCTTTTTCCACAGTAGTTGACTGTTCAACAGAAGATGGTTCCTGGACTTCAATGTGCTCCTCAGTTGACTGATTTTGCTTATTTTTCGCCTAATCATTACTGTCTTTTCCTGCAACAATAGATTTTAGGACAATAGAGATTTCCTCATCTTCAGAAAATTTTCCTTTACTTAACTGAGGATTAGTATCCACAAAAATAACATGAATGGATTCCTCAATATATAAAGTTCTTTTATTGAATACTCTATATGCTCTACTTGAGGGAGAATATCCAAGAAAAATACCTTCGTTGCTTTTTGGATCAAACTTACCCAAATTATCTTTTCCATTATTGTGAATAAAGCATTTGCAGCCAAATGGTTGAAGTAACTGATGTTGGGTTTCTTACCATTCCATAGCTCATAAGGAGTCTTTTTAAGAATATGTCGAATCAGACATCTGTTAATGATATGACATGTTGTACTTATAGCTTCTGCCCAGAAGTGGTGAGGGAGAAAGTTTTCAACAATCATGGTTCTTGCCATGTTCTGCAAAGTTCTGTTCTTACGTTCTACCACTTCATTTTGTTGAGGTGATCTTGGGGAAGAGAAGTTGTGAGATATTCCTTGATCATTACAGAAGTTTTCAAAGGCTATGCTTTCGAACTCGCCTCCATGGTCACTTATTATAGTAGAGATGTAATATCCATTTTCACGTTGTACCTTCTTACAGAAGACTTCAAAATTTCTTAGAGCTTCATCTTTATGGCTCAGAAAAATAACCCAAGTAAAACGAGAAAAATTATCTACAATAACAAAAGCATATTTTCTACCAATAATACTAGTATTTCTAGTTAGACCAAACAAATCCATATGCAAGAGTTGAAGAGGTTTAGTAGTAGAAATAATATTTTTGATTTTAAAAGATGAACGAGTTTGTTTTCCTAATTGACATGCATCACAAATATAATCTTTTGAAAAATCTAGTTTTGGAAGACCAATGACAAGATCACGTTTGGAAAGTTTTTGAATAGTATGCATGCTAGCATGGCTAAGCTTTCTATGCTATAATTAGGGGTCATCAATCATAGAAGCTAAACAAATTTGATTACCAAAACTATCTATGTTACTGATAGTATAGACATTCCTGTCTTTATTTACAGAAAGAATAACTTTACCTGATTCGTCTTCAATAAACCAACCATGATTTTTAAAACAAACCTCATAGTCATTGTCACATAGTTGACTGATACTGAGAAGGTTGTAACCAAGTTCATCAACCAAGTACACTTCGTCTACATCACATGTTGAGCTGAGGGGAACTCTTCCAACTCCAATTACATTCCCTTTTGATTTGTCTTCAAAAGTGACTGTTCCTCTATCTAATTTGGTGACCGTCTTGAACAGTTGTTTGTCACCAGTCATATGTCTGGAACACGCACTATCAAAGTATCATTTTCCTTTTCGATTCTTCTTGTGATGTTCGTGCCAAAAAAAAAAAAGAAAAATTACTTGTTTTTAGGTACCCAAGCCTGCTTGGGTCCTGAATGGTTAGTGCTTTGAGTATTAGTTTAACTAGAGGGCTTGGGTCACTAGTCCCATCTCCTGTTGTTCTTAAACCTGCAATGATTATAGGTATGACCTAGATTTCCACAGTAAAAATAAGAGGGGTTATTGGAATTTTCATAGACGTTTTCTCCTCTGATTTAAATCCTGCAATGGTAAGAGTTGTCCCCATTTTTGCCACAATGAGTACATGCAGAAAGATTTGTAGTTCTAGTCAGAGATTTATGACGAGTAAACTGATTTGATCTAACTGAACTATGACTGGTGGATTTTTTCAATCTATTCGGTTGAAGTTGAAGTTCATCAACTTCATCTTGAAGCATATCTCTCTCAATTTCACATACTTCCAACTTCAAAGCCTAGTCTTTCTTTTCTCTTTGGATTTTTCGAAGTTCATTCAGAACTTTCTCAATATCTGCAAGAGCAGTATCAATAAATTCTTGGAGTTCATGAAAGTTAGGACATGTAGGAAAATGTACCTCACTTGTTCCTTCCTCTGCCATGAGACTAAGTTCACCTGATTCTTCATCGCTATCTTCTTTGATGGCCATGAAGGACATGTTGGCAATTTCTTCATGAACAGATTCTTCTTCATCACTCTAAGCTCCAAATGATTTCTTCTTTTGAAAGTTCCTACTTAGTTTCTTTTTTAGTTTATGGCATTCAGCTTGAATGTGTCCATATTTTCCACACTCGTAGCATCTTCCATCATTTTTATCATTCTCATTGTTCATATTCCTTTTTCTGAAATTTGATTTACCTCTTCTGATGTTTCTGTTTTTCTTCATCATGCTTGTTACAACTTTGGAAAGCATAGCTATGTTCTTATTTTGTTCTCCTCCTTCTTCTTCTTCTTCTTCTTCTTCTTCTTCTTCTTCTTCTTCTTCTTCTTCTTCTTCTTCTTCTTCTTTATTTTTTGATTCAGCCACAGTTGCTTTAAATGCAACTGTCTTCTTATTTTCATGTTGAGATTGTCTGTCTAAGTGTGTTTTCTCAAACGTAATTAGATCACCTCTAAATTCATCATAGGACATTTTTTCAAGATCCTGACATTCCAAAATAATGACTTTATGTTGCCAAATTATGGAAAGACTTCTCAGAATGTTTTTGAATTGTTCTCCGCTTTTGATTAGTCTACCAAATGATTTTATGTCTCCAAGGATTTTGCTGAACCTGGAAATATTTCCTCTATTGATTCTCCATCCTTCATTTGAAACAATTCATAGTCTCGAACTAGGAGATTGATCCTTGTTTCTTTCACTTTGTTGATTCCTTCATATGTGACCTCTAACTTATCCTACATTTCCTTTGCAGTTTCACAGCTTGGTATCTTTTCATATTCTTCTCCGCTGATAGCATTGTACAGCAGATTGTTTTCCTTAGCATTCACTTGAATAACGGCTGATTATTCTTCAGTGTAATCATCTAAGTCAAGAGGATCATATGATACTATGATTTGACCGTTGTCGTCCTTCTTTGGCGCAATTGGAAGATTTTTCTTTTTGATCACGCGCTAAACTTTAGTGCCATATGACATAGTGTAGGTCTCCATACGCACTTTGCAATGAGAGAAGTGCCGACCATTGAAGTAAGGGGGTCGTACCTGAGAAGTTTCTTCTTGAAATAGTGCTCCAACGACTGTATTTGATCCCATGATCTTTTCCTCATTTGTTGTTAAGCAATGTTCGTGAGTCTTGCGCTGATACCAATTGAAAGTACAAGAGGGGGTGAATTGTAATTAATTTAAAAAGTTAGTCAACTTAGAAGAGACTTAGTCGACTTAGCTTTATCACGAGGTTTGATTGACAATGAAAATAAATTGCAAGGAATTTAAAGGGTGAGAACACGGTAGTTTTATACTAGTTCAGTACCAATATGATACCTACATCCAGTTCTCTTGGGTCACAAGGGTTCTCTTAGATCTTTAATGGTTGGTTACAGTAGCAGTGGTGTTATGGATCGTTTAACACCAACGATTTTTAGCAACAATATTTTATAAACTTGACACAACTCTTGTTTTGATTCCTAACACTTCCTATCTTTTGAGACACTAGTAAACTTAGGAACACAGTGTTTGTGCTAAGAACTAGGAAGACATAGAAAACAGTGGTAAGTTGCATAGTTGAATTCTTGAGTCTGCCAGTCTTCTTATACGAGAGTCTTGAGTAGTCGTTTCATATTGACCCTTGATTGAGGCACAAAATATTCTAAGAGTTTTGACCCAAGGGGTGCTTCTGAATCCTACCCAAGAGATGGGATGGAATCATTTACGTCCTTCCTTTTCGTATTCATAATCAGGGGAGTGATTTGTGGCTTGACTTGATCGATCAATCTTCAGAATCTCCAGATTCCAAATCAATCCTTGAAGTAGGGACTGTCTTCCTATAGTGATTGCACTTAATCTTGTTTCCATTTTGATGTCCTTGACATCCTTTGATTTAGCATTGTCCTTGCTATATTTGATCTTGTTTCCTTTCTGATATCTTTAATATATTGACTTCCTTTGATTTAGTATTTCCCTCCTAATTTCCTGCAATTAAATAGATATAATTATATTTGCATTATTGTCATCATTGAAACTTAGGTGTAACACACTTCTCCGGAAATGGCAGGAACTCGGGAGGGATCAAATCTTCAGTTTTTACCCGAACAAAATGCCCATGCCAGCTTCGGTCTCGATCCTCATTGATGCTCGAAAAGGGATCCTTGTTGGCCCGGCAAATGAGCTTGATTTGTCCCCATCAGAAAATTCGGGGACTGTACAGACAGAGTAGGTGGTCGAGGGTGAACTGAGGAGATTTGGTGTTGTTCACAAAATAACGTAGAAGGATCACGATCCTCCAAAGAGATGAGTGAATTTGCCCGAGGCACACCTCATATCTCTTGAAAAAGGCCAGAACTACTGGGTCTAGCGGGCCCAGCGTGAAGGGTAAGTGTAAACACTTAAATACTCCTCCACATGTGTAGTAATATCGTCCTTAGGCCCGGGGACTACCACGTCCTTGCTTTCCCATTTGTAATCCTCTCGGACTATGGGAAAGATATCTTCGGTAATGAAGCATATGTATCTCGATGCCCCTTCACCTTGGTGTTGTTTGGTTTAGGCCTTCTCGACCTTGAAGTCATCCCCGATTAAACAGCCCACGGGTATAAAGCTTTTTATGGGGGGGGTCTGGGGCCTCTTCGGGAGCAGTCACTTCGAGAGCAAGCACCTCGAGAGCAGCCGCCTCGAGAGAAAGCACCTCGGGAATTGCCACCTCGGCATCTGTGGTCGGGTGAGAAGATGAAGAGGCGGCCTACTTAGGAACTGATTCGGAAGTCTTAGCCATCGTGATCTGGACTATATGAAGATTTGAAGGAAAGGTATGGAGGTTTGAAGAAAAGAGTATAAATGTTTGAAGGTAGGATGAAGATCTGGGTAGAAACCAAAGAACAGTTATGAAGATTTGAAGATCAAAGATAAAGATATGAAGAAAGAGTTGATAGCCACTAGAGAATTCGAAGGTAAAAGCTAGGATCAGAAAGTATAAGAAGTAAAAAGGGTCGAAGCTTTTATAGGAGAAACTATAATCAATACACGGCGTTTCATATTCGGAGGCGACCAGCCGATGATCGACACGTGTCCGAATTCAGAATGACGCGACTAATGGGTTGTGTCGGCTTATTCGTCATCTCGGTTGCAACATACGAAAGAAGGAATCGGGGTTCATCTATTGTTTTCCATCATTTCGGGGAACCTACTCTCTGAGAAACGAGGGGACTATCTATTTACGGGTGAACTCAGGGTTAGCGCACACTCCGAATTTTCGGTAAGTCAAACAAAGTAAGAAGTATGAAAGTATGAGATAGAGACCGAATCAGAGAACTCTTTGAATCAAGGATGGAACGGGGTACTCGCCACCGGGCTTGACAAGACAACACTCTCCGAATTCGGAACGAGCTCCAAGACCTCAGAAAGCATTACAAACGGTTGCACACGACTAATAGAGGGTCATGATATCCCCACCCAACTGGATATCACGGTGCGGATCTCGCCCGATGTCGGTAGTGTATCGGGGATTGACGTGAAAGGAGGATTTTTACTTTTTTTAGAATTATACTAGGGATGAAATTCTCCAACTATATAAAGAGGAAGTTTTTTATTCAATAGACACATCGTAACACGTATATCAAGGTAATACAAACTATTTTCTCTGCTTTCTAGCTATTAAAATGTTCTTATTTTAATCATAGTTCTTCATATACATTTGGCTTCGAATCGAGGGTCCGGTCGAGCACAAACTATTGTTCAGCTTAAATCTGAGCCAGAACCTAACGTCACAACTGGTTAGGTTATTCATTTTATCTCTAATTTGTTTATCTAACATTCTTAGTTACTTGTGTTGAATCAGTCCACATATCCTTAAAACTGCGTACAAATTTAATTGTTATTCATTTTAAGGGTAAACATGTGTGTGTTAAAGGAAAGTGAGAATGATATTTCTACTTATTTATATGGAAAGTATTTTAAATTTGTTAAAACCTATTAGCGAAGGGACTAAAATCACATGATTCTATTAATTAAAAATAAAATGTGCTCAGAAATACTAAAACTTGGATTTTCCAATAACCAAATTGCAATTTTCGTTTTTACATTCATGCACATACGGAGGCACCATGTCGACCATAATTTGTTTAGCGATCCACATGTACATGTAAATAAGGGCTTAGAATTAGGTCAAATGGAAATCAATCATTCAATTAAATTTTATAAATAAAAAAAATACTGTTATATAAACAAACAAAGAAAAAGATTCTCCAAAATTTTTAAATAGAGTGTAGTTGTTAATCTAATAGGTGGTTGGGGACACCCTTAGTCAAGATCCTTAAAATAACAACAACAACAACAACAACCCAGTATAATCTCACTAGTGGGGTCTGGGGAGGGTAGTGTGTACGCAGACCTTACCCCTACCCTCGGGTAGAGAGGCTGTTTCCAATTGACCCTCGGCATCCTTCCCTCCAAGAACTCCCCACCTTGCTCTTGGGGTGACTCGAACTCACAACCTCTTGGTTGGAAGTGGAGGGTGCTTACCATCAGAGCAACCCACCTTGTCAAAATCCTTAAAATAAAGATACGAGATAAACCAAAAACAATAAACACAACAAAAAGAAAGAAAGAAATTCTAGCCATGTTTTACTTTCTTGAACAGCTGGATTTTTGGTGACAACATCTTGATAAGGATATCTTTTTTATTTTCTACATTTTACTCCTCACGTGTATTTTGAGGGGGCAGCCAGCCTATAAACGAAAAGCCAAAAGCAAAACAAAAAAAGAATTTCATCAGGATCTCCCTTAATATTTTTTAAGTGCAGCTGGTATGCTCTTAGCTTGAATATGGAAAAAAGAGAATTCAAGTTGGAAAGGATAGCAAAGATTCATTTTTGTTTCTGAAATTTCTATGGGTAAAAGGATTCTATAAAACAAAGTCAAATTTCAGTTTTAATTGAATATCTTAGTCAACTTCGATATCTGCCTACTTATCTGGGCAGTTAATTTCAAATTCTGCAAAAATTGACTACTAGCTCATGTTGTACCAGGTGTTTGAAATTAGTTTAATTATTCGGTATTTGAAGTCCACTAACCCGCATGTGTTTGAAAATTACTAAAGAGAGTAAAATGATCATTACACAAAGGTTTTTAATGAAAAGTGTTTGCTCCTTATCAACGATTTTTCATTTTCAAAACTCGAACTAGCATATATACCAAAACTACTTGCACCATTCACATGCAATCTACGTACTAACTCATTTTCATTTGCAAGCTTTAATTTCAGAAGACAAGGATTCTATATCAAGATTTTTTTTTTTTTAATCATGGATTTGCTTGAAGATATGCGTTGCTAATGTTACAGTAACTTCATTAATATGACCAGTAAATTTCCAATGAGAAACGGAAAAGAAATTAGAAATAAGAAACAAAGTCATATATCACTAGTTGTTGGTCTATATTTGCGTGGAACGCCAAAATTGACCACGGCAGAGATATAGATAAAATCTTTGAAGTCCAAAATAGCAGTAGGATATTAGAAGCTGCAGCTACAAAAAGGATTTGGATAAGAAGGAATATGCTAAGAAGAGGTTCAAAAGTGTTGTTTAATTATAACTTTTTGGGGGCATATTTACATATTCACACGAGAAAAAAATATCGGCAAAAAGTGTTTGGGGGAATAGTTTTGCGACTACTTGCTTCCACAGAAATACTTGTGATGTTGAAATTCATTTGTGGACTTTTCTAAAAATTAAAATCCATATAATGCATAACCCAAAAAAAAAAAAAGAGGTAATAGGAATTTTTTTATACATTTGCTATCTCAGTTTCTTGTGTTATACTTGTATTTATTCACTTAATTATGTACTGTCAAATTAATCACAGCTAAATTTAGGACTACACATACATGTATTTATGTGTGTGAATCTCGATTTAGACATAGTTAATTTAGTTTTAATATGTTGTCATGCTATGAACCATAAAAATTCAATTCTCTTGTTCAGAAATCGTATTTTCAAGGGAAAATGTCCCAATTTGCGACCATGGTTTTAAAGGTTTTTACTCAGTTACTCTTAATTTGTTAATGGTAGTTAATAATTGAGAAGAGAAAAGAGACAAGTTACCCATCTTTGATAGAAATACAAAAGGAAAAAAATATTTTATTGAAGGAAAAGTCAAATTATATAGTCAACGATAGGTACTGAATTTTATAATAAAATGAGTGTTGTAAAGTGTCTTTTCAGAAAAGTTAAGTATGTTTTTAACACATCTAAGATATCATAAATTCATGTTCATACCTCCAAAATTAATCACTTAATTAGATTTAGAGAAGTCTCTTTCTCTTCTCATTCCTTGTGGAAATTCAAGTATTATGGAACTTGAATTTCTGTTTTAGCTTTGAAAATTGTGCAAGAATTCTGTCATACCACTATCAAAACAACTGATTTCTGATCCTTAATTTTATTTCTCAACATATATAGCTGATATATGAATTTTCATCCAAGAATCTTATTACAAGAGATGCTTGATTAAACAGTAACGTAAAGTCAACTATGTAAAATAATGCAAAGCAATGTACTGACGTAAAGTCAATTATGTAAACGTGCAAAACAAATACATTGCTTGAGAATTATGAAGTGTGAACAAAGATACTTAGCCTCAACAAATTTGGATTTTAAGAAAAGAGAACAGGAGGTCGGTATCAAGTTTGAGGACTGACTGGTGCAATAAGATGTCTGTCTTTTTTTGTTCCTCTTTAGAATTTCTTTTTTCTATTTTGTCAAAATGTAAGAAGACCGTTGACAAAATGGAAAAGAAAAAAGTGTTAGAAGACCTAGAGTGTGTGTTTCATGGAAACCTCTATAAAGTGGACACCTTCAATAATAGTCCCCCC